>NJDC01001732.1:79954-97708 GCA_002245475.1 Calephelis virginiensis | reverse complement strand
TAGACTGCACTATTGGCCTATCGTAACAGCCACAGGATCCACAACATATATGGTGTCTAAGGGCCACGGTAGCCTCTTTTCACCGGGATATAACAACCACGTATTTATTAATTTACTACCAAGTATTGAGTACCGCACTTATTAAATAATATGGATCCTCTCATTAAAGTGTCTATAACCAATAATAATATTAAGTACAAATTAAAAAAAAAAATTAAGTGAATATCCGAATATAGCATTACACAGACTCTTAGTAGTTTACGTAGTGCAATTTATTAATGTTTTAGTATTAGTTGTTCAAATATTAAATAAAATAACAAAAAAGGTGTGTGTGATAGAAGTGAAACTTCAGTAAATCGACAAAAGAATGAAATGAATATATATTTGTGTCTCTTACCTGCAAAAGAGTGAGATGAATATATATTTGTGTCTCTTACCTGTCGCTTTTCAGTTGCACCTGTTTTGAAATCAAGACGATTCTAAAGATGTTTCACTTCAAAAACTTGTTCGCTGTATTATCACGAAAAGAATGGTATAGTTTTGGCGCCATCGAGAGAAAAGATGGTCGAAGTTTTTTCATAATTATTGAATTTCGTGTTGATATTAGTCAATTTTGGTGTCATTTTGTACAATTTTATTCAGTGAAAGTACACAAATGAAATAATCATGAAGAAATAGCGTATCGTGTATTTCCTCGTTGCCGCCAAATCTCATTACATGAGCTTGAGTAAACAGGCCACCGCTTTACCCAAGAGCCTGACATGACTTCCTGACGACTTATGACTGATGACTAATTAAAAATATTTGAAATTGATATAAAATTTGATGCAAATTTCTACTTGACTAATGGCTAAATACTAACGTGAAGGCCAAAACCTAAAGAAAGAAAGAAAGAAAGAATGGTATAGATTAGAAGACACACTTGTCACTCCAAGGCCCGTTCCACTCGGCCTCGTTCCCCCAGGGGTTCCTGAGCCGCAGCAGCGGTATCTTCCCGGCCCGGCCCGGCGTCTCTATGTCCACGTACTTCACTCGGGTTATAGAGTACGCATGGCCACGGATCAAACCCATCGGTGTCTCCGCCTCTAGCACATTCGGATCGGGCTGTAACAAATATTCTTTATAACTACATCTTTATACATAATCTTTCTACAACACCTGTTTGATGACAGATGCAAGAAAATGATAAAAAAAAGTATCTTCACGCCCAAATCCTGAAAGAAGTAGGCAAAGCCATAACCCACGACTAGCCGAAGACATTAAGTCCCACAATGTGCTAGGTGGCTAGCCTATCGTCAACCGGGCACATATACAATCCCGGGCAACGTTATTTTTTTAGAAAATTGGAAATAAACATTTTTGATTTTTTTTGTAGCCCCACCCGGGGATCGTAACCGGGACCTCTAGAAGTCAAATCCGACGAAACGCTAGACCACAGTAAATGATCTCTTATGAAAATCATACTTTACACTACATCTCAGTTTGTTATTTTTAATGTTTTTTTAGGTAAGTAAAAACTGTTAAGCTCGCCTAGTCATAGAAAATATAGAATAGGTATGGCAGTAGTGCCACTACAGTCTTGCTTATTCTTGCTGTCATAGCGTCAGTGCTCGACACTGTCGTTTTGCTTTTAAAAGGTAGGATAACTAGCGAAAATGCTCACATTTCAAGTTAGCAATGCTTCATTGTCACATTAACTGTACTACTAGTATTTTTTAGACAGTTCAGCTTTCTACAGTGTTGGAAGGTAAAAAAAACCCAATGATTTTGATAATGGTAAAAATGTTGAGTTTTACCGTTGAGTGCTAGGGAAAGATTCCTTAGGGAAAGATTTTTTAGTGTGCCTTAAATACGTACATTACTTTTATGAAATCGTACACTCGTACACTTTCCGTGTACGTTAATATAATATATTTACCCGTCTTATTAATAAACATAAACTAAATTACTCAAAGGTTTAAGTTGACAATAAACTCTGTTTTGCAGTGCAATGCACAAATATCATGCCAAATTACACCTATGTACTTTCTTACTCACTTGGTCTATGTGTGTTAATAAAACGGTAACACTCGTACTTACTCGTACAAACCCGTACATTTCTCGTACTTCTAACCCAACCTCACCTCAATACTGCACCCCATGAGGGAGTTCCGCTCGTACGCCTTCAACAGGATCGTGTAGAAGTTGGGAGGCAGCTCGCTCATTTCGTACATTTCAGATACACCGCCGGTAAAATCTTCCATAGCCTCGCATGTAGACCCACCTTTTAGAGCTTCGTATGAACCGTGCAATCTGAAATTATTAATAAATAATGCAGGTCATGTATACAATTATGTACACGATATTAACATATATTTACTTAATTAATTAAGATCAGACCCATTCTTCTAGGTTTTTTAGATTTGTTCTAGACACCCGATTTTTTCTAACAAACGATTACTCGTCGTCGTCGGCAAAAATCGGGTGTCTAGAATAATAATAGAATTTATAATTTTTCTTAAGGCTAACATGCTAATGGATCTAGTGTGTGTGTGTGTGTGTGTGTGTGTGTATGTGTGTGTGTGAGAATGTGTGTGTGTGTGTGTGTGTCCTTACAGTATCACAGGACATGTAATATTACTAAGTAATATCGTACATTAGAACACAAACATTGAAATACACATTTCTAGCCTTGGTCATGGGCTCTGAAAAAATACAAAAATATCGAACTGATTTTCTTTCAACAAACTTGTAACAAGCGCGCGTCGGTTTATTTCCGCTCTACTATCGCCTTACCTATTCCTACCCAAACAACGCCGGTGCTAGTAACGAACGTAGCGAAATGGCGACGCACTTATAACATCTTTGGTATCTGGTATTATTTACCACGAGATATATAAAAATGACCACTTTACTTACTTGGCATAAGCCTTCTCCAGCAGAGCGCTCCAGAATTCATTCCTCTCAGCAGAATGGAGGAACACCAGTTTGCCACGGTACGTCGGGAGACGGTCGTCGATCACCACGTCCACCCACCGGCCGTATTGCCAGAAACTGTAACATAACATTGTACATGTAGCATTTCCCCGTGTTGGTCCGGGCTCCTTTGTAGAATAGACCATCTATCTGCCTTCTGTGCCAGACAGCACGTTAAAGGCGAGCATAGACTCACCGTCACTAGCACCGTGACATCTGACTAGGTGGTAGAGTTTAGCAGCGACTCGCCCGGATTGGTACCACCGACTTACCTATTCCTGCCGCCATAACACCATGTCATGTTCCGGTTCGAAGGGTAAGGTAGCCGGTAAACTTACTTTTGCTCGAGGCCTAACATCCCGGCCTTACCATCAGGTAATCCGTCTGCTTTTTTGCCTTTCAATTTCATAAAAAAAACGTCTCGTATACAAACAAAGTCAGGCTTGTATCCATACAACTCGAGATCTATCAATTTTAAAGATATTTGGTTTTTTAGCCCTGAATAGTAGAATTAAAAATTTACTTAAAAAGCGGTACAAAGTTAGCAGGGACACAGTTTAGTCATAAACACATATTATACTAAAATCTATTATTTAACAAACATATACATTTGTATTTGTACATTTAACAAACCTTATAAAAATAGGACAGATTTCAAGGACTATTCTAAATTTAAAATGAATGAATCTTTATCTTTTATAGAATCTTGCATGTTTATCCATTTTTAAACATATGTTTAATGTGATATCATGGCTGATCAGCGGGGCCATTCAGTATCATTTTAGTGACGATCACTGGATAAAGTGTACAACATCAAATAAAATGACGTGTTTTGTAATTGCTATCTCATTGTATTTCTGTTGGTCACTGGAGATAGCAAATATAAAATACGTCATTTGACAGCTATTTGATGTACACTTTACCCAGTGATCATCACTAAAGATGCGGAACTAGGGGGCAGATGGTAAAGTCATGTAATACTTTACTGACCATTGTCGCGATCCTGTTTGGGAGGGTAAAGTAACTGATAGACCTACTTACGGAAAGCACCTTCTTAAATCAGGTTACCAATATGTCACTAATCTGTCTGTCTGTCAATAGTCATTAGCCCAATTCCCTTTAGGTACCAAAAAAATGCACAACCTTTGTGCTTATGCCATTTCATAACTGTGAAACAAAATTAAGTAGTTTTTTGGCCTTGGGATGTAATAATTCTATTACCCGGTAATCTAGTAACAAAACTTTTTGATCGTTCTAAAGTTTCTTAATAAGAAATAAAACAATTTATAAAAACTACAACACTACACCTGAGGCAACTAGTAAGTAGAATGTTTTGGAGTGTTGTAGTCGATTGTTTTTCATGACCCTGCCTGTGCCTATTTGACCATCCATAGGGATGCAAACATTATTATCGACATATCGATGATTAAGAAAAAACTCACTATTTAGCTGACTAATGAACTCAGCTAAATAGTGAGTTATGTATATAATCTATAACATAAAAATGAAATGCTAAATGTGTTGGTAACCCCGTAACTTCCGACTGACTGAGCCGATTTGGCTAATTCTTTTTTTGTTGTATCAGTTATTGTCAAAAGAAGGTTCTCAAACCGAGAAAATGGGAAAAACGATACTTTATTTTTCCTTATACGAACCGAACGGATGGAACGAAGTTCGCCGGGATAGCAAGTATATAAATAAAATTGAATATCCATTTCGCATGGTCACCACATCACGCCTAAGCGGATGGACTAGTTTTGCTTATTCCTTTTTTTTGTTCAAGATCCTTATGAAAAGAAACTCCGGGAAAGTTGCAGGGAAAATAGGAAAAAAAAATGTTTTATAGTAGTAGTGTAGTTGTTAATATCAAGCGATACGAAGTCTTATATAAAACAAAAACAAAAAAAAAACACATTAATTTTGAGGATGGACGATAAACGTATTAAGCATCGTGAAATCTGACAGTAAAATTTCCAGATAAAATTACAAAATACAAATTAAATTAAAGACAATGTGATAGCTTTCAAAAAATAGATTATTATATTTTAGAACTATAGGTGCAACTGACATGTATGACAGAAACAACCGTCATTTTGGAGTTGGAGTATAGTCATAACGTGACCAGACGTCCCGTTTTGAACGGGATCGTCCCGTTCTTCGGTTGGATACCGTGGTGTCTCAAATTGAAGTTTAAGTATTCTCTATTATGTGCGACAGTCTGTACGTGTCCCGTAATACAATAAATAAATATATCTTTTTATTATTGACAGTAATTTAAATTTTCTCCATCAAAACACATTTGCTTATCTTACTATAGTATGTAAAGATGCCATTGCTAATTAATGAAAAAATTGGTGTCCCGTTTTGAGCCGAAAGAGAATTGGTCACGTTAAGTATAGAACTAGCTTTCAATAGATGTACCGAGTTTTATTGTAAGCTAAAAAATCATTACGAACACTAATCGATAAGATTACCGTACTCATGTCTATGAATATTCACAATACACATTTTGAAAAGAGATTAAAAAATATTAGTTACAGTTTTTCCGAAAAAAAAAACAATGAAATATGAAATGAATTAAAATAATACAACTAAACTGTAAATATTTCAAGGACCCATTTAAGATAGGTGGATGCATTTTTGTTGGTTTGAACACAATTTGTATAATACAGTTGGCATACAATCGAATGGTAACAATTTCAAGGCATTTTTTTTTTATTTAGTAACTGACTAAACACATAATACAATACTAAGTTAGCATAGAATTTAAAAAGCACAAAGGTAAAAAAAATGCTACCATACGTCATTTAATATCTAGATGGGTCTAGTTATTTTTCATTTATCTTTTTGTTTCTGTAGAAAGAAGAAATAAATAAACAACAAGGTTGAAAATGCAAATTAAAAAAGTTGCAAATGCAAAAAAAAAAACTACGATGCAATATCCACATCCCTAGTAGTGCATAAACATTGTTAGTGTAAAGAGTGGGCTTGGCAGAGCACACTCCAACAGCTTTGTAAGTAACGACTCTAGACATGTTTGCTACCAATTGTTGGTTTACGGCCAATGTTAATAATGTATCTCAATCTAATAAATTTCAAGCAATCTAGATAGCTGCGTATCCGGCGGCCTATCCCATACCTAATTGCCATATTTATCCTGTCCACAGATATGTTATTGGCAAGCGATAACATAAAAATGGATCAAAATATTAATTTTGGACAGCAAGTTTTGGATTAGGATTGATTTTTAATTGATAGTTATATATTGATAGTGGTAATCGATATTTGAACTGAAACTAGTGATTTCTAGTCTTTTGCTAAGACTTAACTTATTTAAAAACAGTAAACACATAGTACAAAATTGTATCAAAAAACTAGACTCGCGGCAGTATGTCAGCCAAGTTCATATTAAACATAAAGAGTCTGAAACCTATTTAATTTTATTGATGATTCTTTTTTTTAAATTGTAAGTAAACTGTCATTGTTTTTACGACTGTAGATACAATGTTGTCTTCAGGAGTCGCCCATTAATCACTTGATGTTTTCATATATTTTTTTAATCCCCGTCCCCCATGGCGAGATTTATGGTTATAGTCTGTTACAGTGTCATACACTATAGTGTTAACTTACACCTTGGAGTACTTTAGTCCACGTTTATAAGACTGGTGCTGTAATAGATGTAACACGACTTACCGAAAATGAAAAACGCCAGCATAATCTTCATCGAAGCTCTGATCATCTGGTACTACTTGGAAGAACAATCTGGAAATACATATATTATATTGATAGGTATATAACATTTAATTAGAACAGCAGTTTAATTAGTGAAATACAATATACAAATCAAATTGCGTCATATGTCACAAAGAGGTGGTATACATTAAATACGTACTGTCATAGTTGGCAGACATAATATGTATGTATTTAGTAACGCTTTGTGGCTATAAGGAAATTAAATTTAAATGAAAATATAAAATTACAATATTTAAACGGACCTAAGACTGTCTTGAGCACTCCGATAAGAGAGACAGTGTGATCGTTTAACTCAGAATTAATAATAGTAATTGTGTATTTTTTAATTATTAAATCATCTATGAATTTGTTGAAACATTAAATAACGAATTCAATTATCAATTTAAAAGTTACTATATCTAGTAAAAATCAAAAAAGATATGCATCAAACGCAGTTGCTAGAAAGTCTAAAATGTGTATCCAGCCAAGTTACGATGTAAAAAGTGTATACATTACGAGTATATCTCTTCACTGGAGTAGACAAACTTGGAGAAAACAAACAAAAATGAATTTCCAGAAAATTGAAACAAATTAATTATTCAAGCATATGTTATTTATTGAACGTCAATTTTAGACAGTGTTTAGTTAAACAGGCGTTTAAATGTTTTGTGGTAAGGTGGTTCACGTTGACCAAACTAATACTTACTTCCTATGCAGGGTTAAGTTGGCAACGGCGGCGAGAAGCCAGCAGTCACCCAACTCCCCCTGCTGGACATCGAAACGACTGTAGCCTTCCACAAAAAGCTGGGGATCTTCTGTGATTTCCTATGAAAAAAATCAAAAATATTTAAATTAAAAACATTACAGATTACCAAAGGTGCAATATAGGGTTAAAATTTCGACGTCTCTCCTAATGTTAAAAGACATATGTGCCTATAGACACATATTATAATTGCTTTGCTGTCATATTGCCGGAATATTAGCGTCTACCACCAACTACCCTACGTTATCTACCAAAATATGACACTGTCATTATGGCCACAAGTTAAGGTAAGGCAGTGGACTCCTACAAAGGACAAGTTGCTGCGCTGCCTCCTTTTATCAGTGGTCTTCTTGGAAGTGACATTTGACCTATGCTTGCCTGTTACAAGTTGCCAGGCAGTTAGGCAGATGGTCTATTTTACATACGTGGCCATGACCAACACGGAGATGCTAATTAAGTTTTTTAAGTCACTGAGTTTTTAAGAAATGGTTGTATTTCGGTCGTGCATTTCAAGTGGCATTGTTCGAATTGTGCGAACTTCAAGTTTTCAAACAAACAACCAAACGTTGTGTCAGTATTGTAACAGTAAAGATTTCTTTAAGGGAAACATTATCATTATCCTACAAAGTATGCCTATCTTTGAAAGACTTCTTTACGTTCAGAGAGTTCAGAGGAATGGTAAACAGAGTCTTTCAGTGTTGCCTTTTTAAAGAAGAAAAAAAAAACCAATTACCCTGGTTGAGTCTCCGTCTACCTCTTCGGGGATATAGGCGTAAAAAATACTTACTTAAAAAAACCAAAGATATCTGTATTTTTTTAATGGCCACAAATGTTTAGAATTCGCTTCCTAAAGCACTATTTTCGAAGAATTACAATTTGGACGTCTTCAAAGCACGAGCGAATAGACTGATTTAGTATATTCTCCATATTTGACCTCAACATCACTTTCAACTAGGTGACTTGTGCGTACATTGTGACATACATACATACATTCACGTCAAGTCCCTTACGGGTTAGGAAGAGAGTATCGAGAGCCCAATCTTTGCAAACTTGCCCAGCTTCTTTCACATTCACTACTTATTTCATACAAACACGTTGATTTGGAAGACTCTTGACACCACCCTCGAATAAAACTCGATCAATTTGATAATGCAATGATGTCAACCGTGGTCTCCTCGGATACATACACCCATCCACCTTTGCATTGCATATCTGCATTCTTAGTTATTTACAATGCTTCTTTAAAAGCATCTTCCGTAATTCAACTGTAACGAAAGATAGATAAAGATATCTTACCCCAGGTCTCAGCCATGTTATCGGTCTGTCCAGTCGTTCCTTGTAGTACAAGCTGCGGTCGATGGGAGGGAACTCAGGGTCTTCGAACAATCTACCTTCTGAGAGACATCGAGAGCGAATCTCCTTGAAGTCCTGATAGGTAGCCGGGCCGAAAGCTGATGGACGAGTTTCACCGAGCTGAAAATAAAGACAAAATCAGTGAAAAAAAATCACTCAAATTAATTTGATTCTTCAAGTATCATCACGCCCACATATCCGAAAGAGTAGGCAGAGCCACAACCAGGGCACCCACGACTAGCCGCAGACACTAAGTCCCACAATGTAATAGGTGGCAAGCCTATCTCCAACCGGGCACATATCCAATCTCGGACAACGTTATTGTTGTTAGAAAATTGAAAATATATGTATAATTTCTAACTTTTTGCTGTCCGACCCGGGGATCGACACCGAGACCTCAAGAAGTCTATTCCGACGACGGACCACTAGACCACAGAGGCCCATACGTACATTAGTCCACACTGATTCCTATCATAAATGCGAAATCTATCTGTAAATCTTTCACGGCTAAGCCGCTGAACCGATGGTGATGAATTTTGAACTATGTTTGAACTGGCAAACAACATAAGCTAACTTTATTAAAAAATCAGCCCCTAAGAGCACTATAATAGGGGTGAAAGTTTGTATGAAAATTGTAACTTTTCTACGCTAAGTCGCGGACAGTCAACAGTGATCCCCTATTATAGTCCTGTGGGTTTTTTTTTAAATTAGCTTATGATTGAACTCGGATCTATTAGCTATACGCATATCAAATTTCATCAAAATCGGTTCAGCGGTTTTGCCATGAAAGAGCAACAGACAGAATTTCGCATTTATACTGTGCTTTCTTTAACTATAAACGCATGCATACCTATAACTCATATGTATACACGCCCCTTGCCACTTGTGAATAGCCCCTGTGATCATACAAAGCATTACTTCAACATGATTATTTTTTTCAGACAGACAATGTTTCACGATAATTAAGCACAATAACACCGGAAAAAAGCGGCTCCAGTTATTTCATTGGGTACCACGATTTGATCATTCTTTTTTCGAAAGATAGCAAATGGTTCCGAAATGGTCCCACATATATTTCATCAACATCCTCTTAGTGATTTTTGAGTTATACTTAATAGTGGATACATTTTTCACTTATCTATATCTATGTACCAATATTTATTGAAAATGAATATGGGACCTCGGAATCATGACTAATCCTTCTAAAAAAGAACCAACAAAATCGGCTGGCCATTGGCCGAATAATCGCGTAACAAATATAAAAAAAAAAACAAAAAAATATACAGTCAAAATGAGAACCTCCTCCTTTTTTAGTCTGTTATAAATTAATTTTATATACGTAAGTCACATGGATGGGATCACGAGTGCGAAGTAGCGGTATTACATAAAACAATGTTACCTAGTTACCACAACAGATGATTCATTAACCTAATTAGCATAACAATATATATATATACAGCGATTAATGTTAATGGTAAACATCTTTATATATAAAAATCTCGTATCAGTGTTTGTAACAAATCTCTAAAACGGCTTGAACAATTCTTATCAAATTTTTAATATTCAGTAGCTCTAGTAGAACAGGACATTTTTTTTTAGTATTTAAGTGATAAGGGTGGTCCACACCAACTTTTTAATGCGCAATAAAAATATATACAACCCCATATATTGTCATTTCTACCATCAAACTTTCCTTTTTTATAGCACGAGCGCTGCAAGATATTTAATATTTAATATTTTTCTAATTTAACAAGAAACTATTTATGTTAAAAAAAAGTGTAACGGTTTAACTAATTAAATGCAGTAAAACTCCGAAAAGTAAAGAAACAAATATACATGTATATTGTTGAGTTTAACTCAAAGACTACGAAAAATTAGAACCAACCGGAATGCAACTTCTTTCAAATTAAAAAGTAACCCACACAAAAAAATATCACTGTATTGAAAACCATTTTTGTTTAAAAGTCAGTTGAAAATTGTTCTAATTTAGGATTGTTATTAACGAGTGAGTAAGTAAGTTATCTATATATTAATACGCGATGCCAAAACTTTGGACCCCTTTTTGCGAAAATTGTGCGGACGCGGGAGCATAAAATTTCGAACGCTTATAGTTTATGTGTAGAAGTGCAGAACGCTAATATTTTTCAATAATAATCCTTATAAAGTACACTAAATCAATAAACAAAACATTACCACCATTTGACATAAACAAACAAATATATTGATGATAACAATAAAAGATCACAAATGGCGCATTAAAAAGTTTGGAAATAAAGCAGTTGGTCTTGAGAAATGAAGATGGCATTTTTATTAACAAGATATTCAAATTTATTATGGTCGAATTTCGACCAATGGGCGACGATTAGTTAAATTAAATATGGCTTACAATTTTTGTCTTTCAAAATGCCATGTCTAATAATGTTTTTTGCGGTATTGCAGTAATTTTCTTCGACGCGAGAACAAATAGATACGATTTTTTTTATTTTTTTTTATTTTTATGATATGTGATGGCAAACAAGCAGGATTTCCTGTGGGTAAGAATTTCACCCCGCCTAGAGACATTAAAGTTGAGAAGGGTGCGTTGCCAACCGGAGAAAGTTCGGCCTCGAGCAATAGTAACTTTACTGGCTACGACGAGGACGTTATGGCGACAGGAATAGGTAAGGCGGTGGTACCGATCCGGACAAGTCTCTGCGAAACTCTAAAACCTGAACGATATTGCTAAGGCGTTAATATTTATTAGAATAGAATAGATAGGGAACGTTTGCCATTTGTCTAGAGACACTGGTCAGTTGTAACAGTGTTAGTGACGAAAATCCTATATTCGCCTTTTACGAGCTGCCTGGCTGGAAGGCATATTGTCTATTCTGCAAAGGAGCCCGGACCACCACGGAAAAAAAGACGTAAAGGTAGATCAAAATTTATAAATAAGCAGCTATAGTCGACGGTATTTTTGAGTGTAGGCAATATGACACATAAAATAAAGTTATCTACAATTTAATACTAGAAAAGGTGACTATTAAAAAATATTTACAGGTTGCATAGTTATAAAATTTGTCCGATCCAACATAATCAGCGGATAAGGAAAATTGCGTGCAAATAATAAATTATAAGCAGCCTATATTGCAATTAAAAGCCAGCATTAGGTTATTTTAACAATTAAATCGTAGAAAAACTGCAAAAAAATCGACGTCCGTTTTAATAAATAATTCATCTTGGTACACAAAAACTTGGGATTTTTTCTCGATTTAGCTGGGGATCCATCATCAGATCCAGATTTGGACCGAATCAAACGTACACTCTTTTTTAATAAAAAAATAACTATCGAAATAGCTTCTAAAATGAGGGAGAAATCAATTAACATACATAAAAAAAACCCAATCCTTTTTTCGAAAAAGTAGTTTTTACCCTATGAATTCTATACCAGGAAAATTATCTAGGTATATACAGTATCAACATTCGCTCTTTGTTTCTTTTAATCGTCTTTTTTTTAATTATCGAGATGTCACAAAATTGGCAAATGTTATGTTATTACTCTTTTGCGCCGCTGTTTTATTTGATGGTTTAATTCCATATTAAATTATTGCTTATGTTGGCAACATAAGGTAAAGTTTCAATAATTAATAATGTAAGTAAGTAGTGTAATATTAAAATAAACAAACGCGCCAAATTAAAAGTACATTAAACTACGAAGTAAATAAGAATAAACAAACCCAAAATAACCGTTCACCGGTCGGCATAAACATTTTGCTACCATTATAGAGAATTGGCTTCTTCAGATTATATTGCTTGTGTTCAACCACAAGGGATAATCTTTTAGATTTTTGTATTTCATTTGGCCTTTTTGGCTGTGGTTTGGAAATGTTTACACCACCCAAGCGAATTTTATCCGCATTTGCTGAATTTTCAACATTTTTAAAGTTTCTTTGTGATATCTTCTCTTCAGGCTTATCAAGGGGTTGGATCACTCTAGTCGCCCAAAACGGTTTATAAGAACTATTCTTTCGCACATTCGATATTTTATAATCACTATCAGATATTTTGGCATTTTTGGCATCAGGAAAAATTTTAAAAAGTAATCCCGCACTTAATTTTAGTTCAGATTTCGGTGCACTTGCTTGTCTCAATATACGTCCACTTTTCGGAGATACTATAGACACAGATTTTCTTTTAGTAGCTTCAGAACTTGATATTACAAATTTCGTTGTAATACGATTAACAGCTTCAATATTTAACTTCATAAACTGATCTTCCACTTCCATCTTGCTAATCAAAACTACTAACACTGCTTTAATTGCGCTTTTGTTTGAATTTTATATATCCTTGGCTTACTAGTTCAAGGACAATATATTTCTGGGTCAAACAAATGCTTTGTGAGATTTTTCTTTGTCTTTTCGTAGGATGAAAAGCAACAAACACATAGAACTTCACCAAGGACACATCGATCTGTGACACGTTAGCTATAAACCAATTACAAACTTATTATGGTAAATTATCTAAAATATTCTATATTGTCGCCTTCAAATATTTTAGTTTTTCCTTAATTTGTTACTAATAGTATATATATATATATATAGAACCACCACATTCCATTTTTAAGTGAGGTAAAAACAGGGAGGAAAAAACATTTAGAATTTTAATTCGGTTACATCTGTTTAAATTCTTTTTATCACGTTTAACTCTTCTAAAAGGACTTCCAGGATTGGCCATTCGCCGTTGACTACAATATTGACTAATACATGGTGACTGATAACACTCCCTATTAACTGAATGGCGTGTGTACATACATGAAGATAAGTACTTTAGTCCTTGGAGAATTAAAGTTGTGGGCCATGTAATATACTGAAAGCTTTGCGATAAATGGGGTCAATATTGTATAAAAAAAAACTATTGGAAAGCAAAAACATATACCTTTTGTACTTTACACAAGTGATGAATTAAGTGTGGCCTTTTCAAAATAATTCTAAAATTTGCTTTATGTATATCTTATACCTTTAAATGAACAATGCTTGTATATATATATAAATAATTGGAATCTCGGAATCGGCTTCAACGATTTTCATGAAATTTAGTATGTAGGGGGGATTAATCGATCTAGCTAGGAATCATTTTAAGAAAATGTCAGTTTATTCGTGTTTCAACTGAAAATTTTATTCGTGTTTAAACTGAAAAATATGACTCTTCCTTGACATCTATTGGCGAATAATAATACTATTTTTTGTGAGCAATAAAGTTGTTCCAGTAGATGGCGTGGTTAAGTGACACGAAGTCAATGAGTGTTTGCTAAGAAAATTTATATTATGGGTCCTACTTAAATACAATTTTCAAAAAACACTATTTATAAAAAAAATACCGAGCTAAGCTCGGTCATCCAGGTACTTATTCATTTAACACAGCCTTTCCCAAATTGGGCGATAACGCCCCCTTGTGGGCGCTGGAAGCCTAGAGAGGGGCGGTATAAATCTTGAAAAAAATGATTTTTTTTTTAAACTAGGCGCAACAAATATGTCATTGAGGTTATTGACAAGAAAAAAACGAGGGGGGGGGGCGCTACAAAACAACTGATTTTCAAAGTGGGCGTTACATGAAATAAGTTTGGGAACCTCTGATTTAACAGTAATGCGAAAACAAATGACGAGCTACTGTGCAACGTTGCAGCGGTCGTATAGCCTATTTAGATATTTTGTGTACGATTTGATTAAATTTTTGTAGTTTTACTGTAAACTTTGTTTCGAAAAAAAAAATGCGTGATATTTGCCTAACTTGACTTTCCCTAATGTAAGATTATATGAAATTGGACTGGATTCCTCATTCAACAACTTCCGTATGTTAAGGGCGTCCCCTTACTAGATTTGTTTTTGAGGAAGCTCCGAAATAATTTGCATAAATTGTTCGCTATTTATTTAAAAATTGCACAACTGGATGAAAGCTTGAATCATAAGACTTCTTTGAGTTGAAGAACTCGTCTTTGTCAGCATTTTGAAAAAGATAATTCTTATTTCTAGTGCTTCATTTATCGTTTTAACAATAATAATTTTATGGATTTAATAAACAGCTAAGTATTTTTATTTTTTAGCACTTGCCCTGTGCTTGGGATAGATTTCTATAAATTTTAAAGAAAGAAAAAATTTCGCCCCAGACAGGATTTGAACCTGTAACCTTTCGTCTCAAGACTACGAATGCTCTAACCAATTGAGCTACTGAGGATTCAAGTCCCGTGGCGAAATTTTTAACTCCTTTCTAACCCGTTAACGCGGGTAGTTATGTCCTATAGATACACAATTCTGAGTACCCACCAAATGAGTTCATCATTACAGATGAAATTCACATTTTAGAATGGCCATAACTTTCGTTTCTCGAAACGTATTTTTATTTTTTAGCACTTGCCCTGTGCTTGGGATAGATTTCTATAAATTTTTAAAGAAAGAAAAAATTTTTCGCCCCAGACAGGATTTAAACCTGTAACCATTCGTCTCAAGCCGACGAATGCTCTAACCAATTGAGCTACTGAGGATTCAAGTCCCGTAGCGAAATTTTTAACTCCTTTCTAACCCGTTAACGCGGTTGAGACGAAAGGTTACAGGTTCAAATCCTGTCTGGGGCGAAATTTTTTCTTTCTTTAAAATTTATAGAAACAGCTAAGTGTTTCTCTTCTTTTTACAATCTAACGAATCAAACCTGTTCAGACATGAATGGCAGGCGAATGAGTGTTTCATCTTTGAGATATTTCTTCGAGCATTAGTGGACTTAAAAGAGCTGAATGGTGATTGTCTGCAGTATTAAGTGCATAATTCTGTTTTAGTTAAAGACATTCAAATATAATCAGAAGAAAAAATATAGCTTATGGAGAGTTTTTATAGCTCAAACACAAAATAACATTCAGGTCCCAGTAGAGTACCTTGGAGGACACCTCATTAGGGGTGTGGTAGTAATTAACAGACATTTCGTTTGAAAACGCGTCTGTAAGTTAATTTGCCAGTGTCATCATTATAAGTGCTTTTAAGGTAATTCAATGTTTAATTTGGAAATTACATTACACTAGAAATTTGGTAAGTTATTTTTGTTGCTGCTTACAAGTATTCGAATAAGTTTCAATGTTTGCATATTACCGACAAAGACAAGAGAATTTAAAATATCACAGAACTATTGCGTTTGTAAGCTATACCGGTGTACTTGCGTAGCCAATCGTAACTGGCCGCAAATTGTGTTAATTTTCTATTGGTTGTTGCGTATGCGCCATTATCGAAATACTTTGTGTCAAGTCATATCAAAAGTTACAAATTGCTGGTATAATTAAAATTATAATTATCATGTGACTTATGAACGTGGTAAAAGTGTACCTTTTTAAGCGGAATCATCAATAAACCTAAAATTTAAATTTTCAATAACACTCGACAAACCCATATAAAACCACGTCGATCAAGTCAGCTTTTAAACAAAAAATAAACAATCTAGATCCATCCAGCCGCTGAAGAACTACGATGCCAGACAGACAGATACAAAAAAAACAAAGACACACAAACACACGCAGAGACACATCAAACTTATAAAACCCCACGTTATCCGTCGGGGTTCAAAAAACAAAGCGGCTGTTTGAGAATTTCTTTTCATAAGTTGCATGCACGACGATCACAACGACGTAACATAAAATTAACATTTCGTTTTAGTTTTTTTAATTTGCGGTCTGGACATCAATGAAAAAAGTATCGTTCAACAAAGGACATCAAGATGAAAAAAAAACTTAAATTAGAAAGATATTCATACTGGAAGTTCCATCAAGTTGACGAACTTAATGTCAGATTTAATATCACAATAATTACTTTATGAAACATGGAATCATGTCTAAACGCTATGTGACGTCATAGATATAATATGCAGATATCCATGTCATACAGTTGACGTCACAAAGCGCAAGATGACGAATACTATCTTGAACTCTACAAGTCTGATATAATATAAGAATATGTTAGCGATAGAATAAGCAATATAACGTTTCATTAAAAGCAAATGACTCATATTGATGTCGTCGTATACATATATGTATATTTATCTATTACAAGTTTGTCCCACGCTTTTAATCGGTTAACTTATTCAAGAATTTGACAGTCAAATTTTTTTTTGTAATTTTACCTACTATTACGGACCTGCGCTTTGTAACAAAGATCATATTCTTCAGCTTTACAAACGAATATTTGAAAAGGTTACAGCGGGCATAGTAAAAATAATATAGTATAATAGTAGTGACAAGATTCTCAGAAAGCTGTTTATAATTGATATGAAAATAGTAATGAATGTGACAGAAGCTAGACAGGTCTGCAAGGATCACAACGTATGGCACTCAATACTCTCTGCCTATTGCTTAAGGGAGTTGGCGTGAAGACAAGTAAGTAGTAGTAGTTGTAGGACAATAAGTGAAGATGATCATAAGATTTATTACAATGGGCACACTATAAATACATATTAAAATTGCGATTATTCCGATCTGTTAAAACAGAACTGAACACATTACTAGAGAATTATTAACATTAGGTTAAAAATAAACAATAAATAATTTTATTGGATTTGTTGATTTTGGAAATAGTTGTAACGGTTAGAGTATTCGTCGGCTTGAGACGAAAGGGTAAGGGTTAAAATCCCGTCTAGTACGAATGTTTCTTTCTTTAAAAAATATAGTAAGTATTATAAATAGTACGCTAGTACTGTGTTCAAAATTAGGTACCTCTACCTAAACTGACATATCCGATTCCAATTTCTAATTTGCTTCTAATCGAGATTCAAGAGTAACCCTACCGGTCCGGAGGATTTAAAGGCAGTCGTCAGAGTTGCACTTTAGTCCGAACACCCCGGACAACTCCAGGACAGCTAGGAACTTATAACATGATGGTGACTATAGGGCACGGTTGTTTCTTACCATCAGGAGAGCCGTGTGCTTGTTTGCTTGCCCTAAAACT
>NJDC01001732.1:42887-79535 GCA_002245475.1 Calephelis virginiensis | reverse complement strand
CGAAAATCTTACACAAGGCTTACAGGTACAAAGGTTTCAAAAGCGACCGTGACGTGATGAAAGATTTGCCCTGCAGGTCATGAACGTCAGCAACTGAAGACAACATCGCAAAAGTGAAGGAAACACTGACTGAAAATCCTCATTCAACTTCGAAAGAGATAGCCGCGAAACTTTCTGTATCTTACGAGTAGGTCCGTATGATTCTGACTAATCATTTGGGTATGAAATATCTTGCCGTTCGGCTAATCTCAAAAGACCTGAATTTTCTCCAAAAACTCAATCGCATGAGAGTCGCTGAGGTCATAATGATGATGCTCAATTCCGACCTAACATTCATGAAACGCAGGTTGACATGCAAACTAGTCCACAAGCTTCACAAACTTCCAACTAAACCGAAACCGAAAGAACCACGCCAAACTCGTTCAAAGTCGAAGTCATGGTGAGTGTCTTCTTTGACTGCCGCAGTGTTGTGCACTCGGAATTCTTGCCGGAAGGTCAAACAGTAAATAAGAAATATTGTTTGAGCGTTATACGGCGTTGAAGAGAGCAAATTCGACGAAAAAGGACCGATTTGTGGAAAGAACATTTTTGGCTTTTTTCACCACGATAATACGCCTTGCCGTTTCTTCTCCTGACTGGCTAGCTTTGGAAACGATAGTAGTTAGGGTTAAACCTAATCACATTTTAAAATTCGATCAAACATAAAAACAATATATTTGAAAAAAAAAGTATCTTCACACCCATATCCCCGAAGCAGTAGGCAGAGACATAACCAGGGCACCAACGACTAGCCGCAGACACTAAGTCCCACGATGTGATAGGTGGCAAGCCTATCGCCAACCGGGAACAATATGTTTGAAATCTAAATATTCAATTAAAAAAAAAGCATCTTTACGCCCATATCCCTGAAGAGGTAGGCACAGGCACAACAAGGGCACCCACGACTAGCCGAAGACAATAAGTCCCACAATGTGATAGGTGGCATGCCTATCGCTAACAACAAATAGAGTATGTTTGTATAAATAAATATTTTTGTAACAACTTCTATCACCTATGTTCAGCAAATAAATAAAATTCCTTTGAGTAGAATAGACTGTCTGCCTATCTACCGTACATCTCCTAAGAGGCAAACACAGGTAAAAATATAGGTCATCACTAACAAGGCATCAGGTGGTGGAACGCTGTGCAGCATCTTGCTTGACTAGGGATCCACCTCTTTATCTATTCCTGTCGCCATCATAACTGTCATGTTGCGGCTCGAAGGCTAGGATAGCCAGTAGACTTCTACAATAGGCCTAACATCCCGGCCACAGGACAGCGACGCATCTGTAACATCTATGGTGTCTGTGGGCCACGTTTATCTCTTAGCATTAAAAAAAAATCAATTTATATAAAATATAGTACCTACATACATAGTATAAAAAAAATTCGCGGTCTCTGTCCCTATGTCCCTTTGTATGCTTAAATCTTTGAAACTACGCAACGGATTTTGATGCGGTTTTATTGAATAGATAAAATGATCAAAATGGAAGGTTTACATGTATTTAACCGTGCCAAGCCGGGACGGGCCGCTAGTTTAAATTAAGTCATAATCGGAACAATTTATTATCATAACATATTTATGAACTTTAACATATTAACTAAAACATAGTCTTATGGCGTAAACATTTTAACCTATAGTATGTGAACGTAAATACCACGGAGAAGGATATCACTGCGAAACTTGGCACGCTGACAAAACTATTTCTGTAAACCATATCGTAAAAGCATTCTTACATATCTGTACAACTCTTAAGTATATTCACGCCAGTAACCTCAAAGGGGTAGGCAGAGAAACAACCACCCACGTTAAGCATAAGAAAAAACTCAATTTGAATTACCAGATCCAGGAATCTAATCTGAGCCCTCACGTACTTAATGCCAACACTGGACCAGACAGAAGCGACCTCTAATGGTAGTTCAGGTCTAACTATAGTGTAAGACAGAACCTACATATAATATAGCTAAGAATAATCTCGATCACATAGTTTTCAAACATAAAAAACGCATCAACATCGATCATTCTCTTCAAAAGTTATGATACCATAGGCAAAAACATAATTCAATAAGGCATAAGTCAAACTTTGAACACCCCTTTTTTTCTAAAATAAAGTACACAGACAAAACTTTATTTTTGTAAACTATATCGTAAAATTTTCTTTTACAGTCTTAAGAGTTACTACGTGTAGACCTAAACCTAACCAAAAGAAAAAAAATCCAGGGAAGATGGGAAAAACTATGCTGTAATTCATAGAAACTGTTACTAGCTGTTAAGGCCCCATACTTAGTCAGCCAGGAGAGCCAATCAGCGCACTCCCCCGTTCCATGATTACTATGAAATATTGCGCTCTAAAGTAAACGTCGTAAGCACCAAATCACTATTTTTGACACTATAAAAGTAATTTGAAAAAAATATATAAAAATTGAAACAGTTATCTTTTAGGTATAATACTTATCTATGTTTATGTTAAATCTGGTGTCGATATTTTCATAATTGAAATAGACAGATGGGTTTTGCTTTAAAAAAAGGGTTAACTTTTTGATTTTTTTCTATCGAGCAAAGTGAAATGAATCGTGTTTTGGAAACACTAGTCTTATAAAGCATATTAATGTTAATCTTGTGTATTTTTGTCGCCAAGATCCATAATTGCTTTGTATGAAAAAAAAAACAGTATATTGCTGACGTATTTTAGCATACATGGCCCCTTAACGACAAGTGATTCGAATCTCGCCGAATCGGCTTGTAATTAATACAAATAAAACTAGTATATTCATTATACGAAGCACGCAGATTTAGGTATACGTATATATACGACTATAAATGTTACTGATACGTCGCCGTCCTATTGCCAAGATAGTAGTTAACTATACTCTACAGCACGGAACAAAACAATAGCTAGTATTTACACTTGCACTATAACCACAGGAATAGACAAGGTGGTACCAGTTCGAGTGGGCTGCTGCAATGAAAAGTTACCCAAGGTCTAGATAGATGGCGGTCAATAAGATAAAGAAAGTCCGGAAACACTAAAGTATCTTTAAAGGCATAGGGATGAGACAACGCCACCGCTCGCTATTGAGTATGATAAGTTTGTCGCCAACCCCATAGTGGGACGCAATAAGTAACTAATTTATTCTACCACATAATGATAATACTTTCATACTGATAATTAAAGCAATTAGTGCAAAATTATTCCCTAACCATTCCAAAATATCAAAAATGCACTACGTTAATATCCAAGTTTTCACTTCTGCCGGCACTCCCGGAGTGCAAGCCATTGTTTTTTTTATTAAATAAATTGATTGATGAAGTTGAACTTTAATTCAGAACTTAGACTATAATAACTTTATTCTGTTAGTGTCCTAATATCTGGCTAATCGTGAATGATTTTATTTATTTATTTATTTTTATGATATTGGAAGGCAAACAAGCAGACGGATTTTCTGATGGTAGGCAATTCACGACGCCTAAAGACACCAAAGGTAGTGCAAAACTCTAAAACCTAGTCAGATGTCACAGTGTTAGCGACGGTAACCCTATGCTCGCCTTTTACGAAGTGCCGTGCCTGGCAGAAAGGCAGTTAGTCTATTCTGCAAAGGAACCCGGACAATCACCCGGAGCAAAAAATATTTTCAATAAAATAACATTTTCAATAAGCTTCATAAATTAATAACTATAATTATAAAATAGATCAATTTTAGTCCTATTACGTAGGGTAAATTCAAATACCGAAAATTCAAATACATACTTCGGTAATTGGGCACGGGTCGGGAAGTAGAATAAAGCTAAATACGAATAACTTTAACCAATGAACATCGTTAGATAATAAATGAAAACACCGATCACTCCAAATAGCTGGTCTGCTAATAAAAAAACTGCCTTTATTTTTTTTATAGACATTTGATATTTTCCATAGCTTATAAGAAAAAAACTTTTTTGAACACTATTTTTACTATCTGAATCACTTCTGAAAATTTTGTCAATGAATTTAATTGTAGCCTGCATATTAAAAACCAGATAACGGAACAGTTACAGCGAGACAGAATGTAGGTACTCACGAGGCCTAGGTTGACATTTCACAAGCACATAGCTGGAGTATCGTCCACGGTTGTTTTCAAGACAAGACAAGACACAACACCGTTGTGTTTGTTTGAAAAGAGTAATGTATAGTACTACTATTTAAATTATGCGCTTCGGATGTACACTTTTTACACTTCACTTTTATATATATATTGGCTGACCTAATCTAAATTTAAGCGAAATGATTAATTATGTGTAATAACTCTATATAGATATCTTTAAAATACATTCGGATTTCCGAAGCTTGACGATTATAGCCGAAGCGCATAATTTAAATAGTACTACCGTATGTGGAGAAAGCTGGGCGAGTCTGCAGAAGTCGTGATATTTAGCACTCTCCGCCTACCCCGCAAGGAGCTTGGCGTGGAGATATCTAGATCGTTTTTGTGTCGGTCATTT
Source organism: Calephelis virginiensis (assembly GCA_002245475.1). Lineage (NCBI taxonomy): Eukaryota > Metazoa > Arthropoda > Insecta > Lepidoptera > Riodinidae > Calephelis > Calephelis virginiensis. The sequence continues at coordinate 75,016 of NJDC01001732.1, read as the reverse complement.
AATCCTCTGTGAACTCAATTGTACGTTTAGCGGAGGTCTATCAAGGTCGGACGTTTAGATAACATACTAAACTATACTTATATGACTTTGAACGGGACAACAACAACATAATATCTTCACGCCTAGTGCATTGTGGTGTAAGCAAAGTATTGAGTGCCAAATGTGACGATTCCCGTAGACCTGACTATCTTGCCCCACATTCGGACTTCGGAGGCTCTTGACACCAACCTCAGGTTAAACTCGAGCGATATGATCGTGGAATATCAACATCGATCTCTCCGGTGCCCATAATCATCCACATTGACATTGTAAATCTGTTTTGTCTATCTTTCATCTATCTACCTTTTTCTTCACATGACCGAACCAACGGAAAAAGCTTAAAGCGTACTGGTTTTTATATATTAAGGTCCTGTTATAAAGACCGTAACAAACAAACATTCATCCATCTGTCCAATCTTCTCAAGACCACGGCCCTTGCAAAGTTGAGTTATAGTTGGGATATAAAAAATGTGGCCGGCAATCGCTACGTTCGGAATTACTCAATTCAATTTTGGAACGGTAAATCAGAATTTCGAACGCAGCAAATCTACACAAATCTGGGAACGTACGAACGAAACGAGACGAACGAAACGAACGTAATAGTAACGTTTTCCGTACGGAATTTGTATGTTTTTTTTTTAATTTTTAAGAACAAATTTTCTTAGAGTTGCGTATAAACACGAGAGATATTACATGATCGTAGCTGTCCTGAAGCATCCTGGCTATGCTGGCTGGAAATGACAATTAGTAAATTAAATGCCAACGCGTAAAAAAGTTACTTAGCTTTTAAGTACTTGTTATTTATTTAGCTTTCTATTAATTGGAGTAAAAATTAGCCTATTCCAAAGTCCAACTAATATTATAAATGCGAAAGTTTGTGAGATTGGATGTGATACTGGCCGGATTTCTGACATCATAAAACATACAAACTAAAATAAATATAAAAAATCTCGAGTGGAAACTGTCAAATCGATTTTAATGAAATTTGATATGCATATATAGCTACAGTCCCAGTACAAACATCTAGGTTAATTATTTTTGAAAAACAACCCCCAAATACTGTAATAGATAAATATTTTTATGAAAATCGTACCTATCACAAACTGACGAAGTAGCGGCAAACAGATAGTTTTCCATGTTAAATTCTAATATTTTTTCTAGGCTAAACTGCATTAAAATCGACTATCTGAAGTCAAAACGCAACATAGAAACAAACACATTCGCATTTGAATATTACCAGGGATCATACATAATTTTTCGCAAGGTAATTAATATCATGAGCAATTTATTACTTAATTTTTCGTGAGCTAATTAATATTATGACCAATTTATTACATTTATTACTTTGTCTAAAGCTACAGAGCCCTACCCCGAACACGCCTTTAGAATTGAACTACACTGTGAATACGACATCGCGGTCACTTCAGCGTCGTTGCGATAACGCATGTCCTTATATTATTATAGTCTAAGTTGCAATTTTTAACCGATTTCGAAAAACGAGGAGGCTATATGGACTACTATAATTTTAACGTATGTTAGTTAATTGATTTCTCCGTCATTACAAAAGTGATTAGTTTTTATACTTCTTATCGACGGTGCTTGGTGAAATTCCATTCTTGATACAATTTATTTACAAACACTTGTACTTGTACTTTATATAGCCCTGATGATGCTTGTATAGCGAAACCGGTTGGCTAACCTATAAAAATAAAAAATAAAAAATAAAAATATATTGTGGAAAGTACAAGTGTTTGTAAATAAATTGTGACAATTATTTTTTTATTTAAATAAGCGTATTGCTGAAGTGGTACCATAGCAATCAAGTCTGGATCTGATAATGAAATCCAAAGGAAAACGAGAAAGTACTCAATTTTTATGTACCTTTATGACTTCAAATTTATCTCAGTTTGGTAAGTTTGCCCGAGAATATAACTAAAGAACATTTTTTTAACCATATTTAAAGAAAAATAGTACGCTACTTACGTATCGAAATCGAAGTCGGTTTCTTGCAGTTTTACTGCACCTAAATTATTTTATGTTATCCGATTTTCCCGCCATTTGTGTTTTTTTCGTAAATTGATAGATACTTTGCGGACTACACTCCGGCTGTAGTTGAGAAACTGTATATTTGTTGTAATGTACAAATAAAAAGAAATATACTAGTTCATCTCAAAAACCTTTGTGCTTTTGCCCCTGTTACATAATATTGTAGTAACGATAACTATAGAATATTTTTGAGCCATATTTAAAAAGTAGTAAACTGCTAGGATTTAGTTCGCCTTGAACATCTAAATGTTCTAAACAAATGGTTGACCCCGTCAAACCCCCGACTATCGAGGTTGGTCGATGTAGTTAGGCGTGTACGCTAGCCCCTCGACCAATGAGGGATCACCAACCAACATTCAATTCATTTTTGAAACCTAAAATATATTTTTAAACAATATACCTACAATACAATAACTATTTATTGTGGACTGAATACAGATAAATTACAAATACATCAAATAAAAAACTAACCTAACCTAAAATATATTTTTAAACAATATACCTACAATACAATAAGTATTTATTGTGCACTGAATACAGATAAATTAAAAATACATCAAATAAAAAAACTATAAGATACAAAAAGGCGGCCTTATCGCCAAGTCAGCGATCTCTTCCAGGCAACCCTAATATCGTTTTGAGGTTTGGAAAAATGAGCGGTCAAACAGAAATGGAAATGTTTTGGCGCCATCGAGAGTAAAGATGGTCGCAGTTTTTTCATAATTATAGAATTTCGTGTTTATACTGAGTCAAATAAGTTAATTTTGGTGGCATTTTGTTCATTGAAAATGCACAAATGAAATAATCATGAAGAAATCAGCGTATGTTTTTCCTCGTTGCCGGCAAATCTCACTTTATGAGCTTGAGTACTGAAGCCACCGCTTTACTCAAGATCCTGACATGACTTTTATTGTGGACTTGTGACCAATTTAAATTAAAACCCTATTTTGGTAAATCGGTTAACCTAATGCAAATTTCTTCTTGACTAATGGCAAAATGCTAACGCGAATGCCAAAAACTAAAGAAAGAAGAACAGAAATGGAAATCCGTTTAATGTTTTGAATAATTTATGACACAGTTAAAGCCCCACCCTGCACGCGCCTTTACATTGAATCACATTGTAAAACATGATATCGTGATTCGTGGATATTTTGACGCGGCCTTGGCGATAATGCATTGCCACAGATTATAAGCCTAGTATTAGGTTGCATTTGTTATCTAAGTGTTGCTCTGTTGCAGACTATCCACTAACATAATATTATCAATAAAACGTAGATTTAATTAATTTAAGTCTTAGGCTGACATTATAGTACATTGTAATTCAGGCTGTATTAGGAATATAAGCCTGGGAGTACCTACTTACTATAATTTGTGCTTATTAATGAAAGATAATATACATATAAATTTATTTAAAAGTTAGTTTCGACAAATTACAAAATGTTAAATAAATTTTATACCTCAAACACTCACATTGCTATTAAAGATACGAAAATATAACATTATGTACGTATTATTTGCGTCAAAGAGTCTGCACCGATTAAAGTATATTTTAGTAAAGAAACAGATTAGACTTAATGTCCTTAATGGACATACGGTAGTCACTTTTTAAATTTAATTTTAATATCTGAAGAGATTTACAAGATAATTAAATGAACTAGTGGTCGCCCATTGGTCGAAATTCGACCATAATAAATTTTAATATTTTGTTGATAAGAACGCCATCTTCATTTCTCAAGACCAACTACTTTGTTTCCAAACTTTATAGTGCGTCATCTGTGATCTTTTATCGTTATCATCAATAAATTTGTTTGTGTGTGTCAAATGCATAGTAGTGTGGGTAATTTTTTATTTATTGATTTAATGTACTTTATAAGCATTATTACTGAAAAATGTTAGCGTTCTGCACTTCTCCTACACATAAACTATAAGTGTGCCAAATTGTATGCTCCTGCGTCCGCGCAATTTTCGTAAAAAGGGGTCCCAAGTTTTGGCATCACGTATTAATATAAAGATAACTATAATACCCGGGGAGACCTAGGTTGACATTCCAAGTTCAAATCGCTAGAGTATTGTCCGAGGGTTATGTAAAGTCTCCGAAAACGGCGTGTTTGCATGAAAAGAGTAATAAATGTGTAGACAGGTCTGCAAAGATACTCTCTGCCTACCGTCAAGGGCGTCGCCAAGGGGGGGCAAGAAGGGCAGCTGCCCTCTCCTAGAGTTTCTACAGAAGTTGATAAATTTAAAGCAAATAGTTTTATGTATTTGCTTGATCGATTATTCTAGAACCTTTACTAATAATTTGCTACTATTTAAACGGGAAATGAAATGCTTGTCAAAAAATCAAAGGCATTAGGCTCCCGACTTAACCTACGTTTCATATTTTTCTCAATGTCCGTATCAGCGTGCCCCCCTCTAGGCCATCGGCTAGCGACGCTCCTGCCTATCGTATTACACGTACGGGGACTTAGCGTGAAGAAATGTATATGTATGTGTAAACACTTATTTCTAGAGTTACATAGTCTTAAGTAACATGAATTGGCACAGTGAGAACGTCGCCTTTCACGCACCTTTACATTAGAATACATTGTAGTTTATGGCTCGTTTAGATAACCATATGCACGAACAGTAAATAATACGTAGTAATTATCCGAGAACGTTGTTTTACTGGCTAATAATTTGAAACTTTTACTGGCGGATAAGTCGAAAAGAATTAACCTTACAAGCAAGTCGCTGCGAAACTCTACCACCTGGTCAGATGTCATGGTGTTAGTGACGGCAAGCCTATGCTTGCCTTTTACGAGGTGCCTGGCAGAAAGGCAGATGGTCTATTTTGCAAAGGAGCCGGGACCAACACGGGGAGAAGCTAAGAACCATTTCGATCACGTCATCTTTTAAACAAAAAAATCTGCATCAAAATCGGTGCATCTCTTCAAAAGTTATGATGACAAACACACAGTCACGTCAAGCTTATAACACCCCTCCTCGTTTTCCATCGTGGGTTAAGAAAATAGTATATCACTAAGTTTGAGTATCAAAGCAGAAAAAATTGTAACTATGTCGTCTTCTTGATTATTCATAGCCTTATGTATTCCTAGATATCTGTATTTACAGCCATACAATTAAATGCAAATATAAGCATTATTCACGTTGCAATGAAACCTTAGTATGACACATAAGTCTTCTGTTTAGTTAAGGAAATACACTACAAGAAGATCAAAGGAATGTTCCCGACTGATAAAATGACGGTTGACCTATTTTCGTCCATTCTGACAAACTATACAATAATCGGCGGCCTAATAAATAAACGCGATTCAAGAATTCGTAGATCCGATATTTACGGGTTAACTTTTTATGTGGCAAAAGACAGCGAATGAGCACGCTGCTCCCCTGATGGCAAGAGATATACCGCAGCCTTTAGACACCATAGATGTTGTAGGTGCGTGCGTTTTGTTGACCTAATAGTTCAAGTTAGTTAATTAAGTTTTGGGTTATTTTAACAATTCGGTTCAGTTGTTTCAGTTGATTTTTAACTCCTAACTCAATTCAGAGATTTAAAAGTTTAACGTGTTTCTATCTCTCTTTCTCTGTGTGGGTGTGTGTATCTGTCTGTCTGGGGCATCATAGCTCCTAAACGAATGTACCGATTTCAAAGCAGTTTTTTGTTTTAAGCCATACGCACAAACATACACAAACACGAGTTGTGTTGTAGGTGTTTACCCACACATATTAATAATTTGTTTTTCTCTGTAATCAATTACTCATATTAGTTAAAATCATCTATGTAATTGAAAATCAATTAAAGAATCATCAAGAAACAAGATTTTATAACCGGTTGTGCGCGGCCTATGTTTAAAATTTGAATATAATTAGAGTCCTGTATACTATCGGCACAAATAAAAATGTACCATAAAAATATTATAAAAAAGATATAGATAAAGTATCTTCACGCCCATATCACCAAAGAGATAGGCAGAAGCACAACCAGGGAACCCACCACTAGCCAAAGACAATAAGTCCCACAAACCGGTTGTGCGTGGCCTATGTTTAAACTTTGAATATAATTAGAGTCCTGTGTACTATCGGCACAAATTAAAATGTACCATAAAAATATTATAAAAAAGATATAGATAAAGTATCTTCGTGCCCATATCACCAAAGAGATAGGCAGAAGCACAACCAGGGAACCCACCACTAGCCAAAAACAATAAGTCCCACAACGTGACAGGTGGCAAGCCTATCGCCTATCCAATCCCGAGGAACATTTTTTTAAATTAAAAATTGGAAAATCCGAATTTTCTTTATGTTGCCCGACCCGGGATTCGAACCCGGGCATCATGAAGTCAAGTCAAACAACTGAACCCGCTAGACCACAGAGGCGATTAAAGATATAGGTATTTAAATATTTGTTTACATGAAAAAGTTTCGGAATCACTGGACACCGATTTGGAAAATTATTTCAACACTAGAATCTTACACTTTCAGTTGTAGGCTATATTTATTTATAAAAAAAACAGATATCGACCCCTGTGAAGCCAGGCTATTATTTCAATGACCATTGTTTTAAAATAAGCTGACTACTAGTAGTTTTCACTCAGGTCGAGGTTAAGTATATTTTTTTATGAATTGTAGCCTACATGTTATTCTGTAGTTACGTAGTTTTAGCGTAAAAAACATCCATAGATTCCTACAAACTTTTGCATTTATAATTATTAAGACTAGTTGTCGCCCATTGGTCGAAATTCGACCATAATAAATTTTAATATCTTCTTGATAAGAACGCCATCTTCATTTCTCAAGACCACCTTCTTTGCTTTTAACCTTTTTAGTGCGCCATCTGTGATCTTTTACCGTTATCATCAATATAAATGTTTTGTTTATTGATTTAATGTACTTTATAAGCATTATTATTGAAAAATATTAGCGTTCTGCAATTCTCCTACAATTTTCGTAAAAAGGGGTCCAAAGTTTTGGTATCACGTGTTATTATATAAATTAAGATTACAGATATACACGTACCGTTACTTTTTTCGAAACCTAGGTTGCGAAGTCGAAAGATCTACGTGCTAGGAGTTATTTGCGTTTTATCGTTGTTAGGGAGAGCAATCCTCCTAAAGATAGTGTTATCTTCAGGAAGCTTTATGATGTGATATCTATTTATAAATGCATAATAATATTGTCATAACAAAGAATGACTTCTATAATACCTTCACGGTCAGTAATTTTTATGCTAATCAGAAGTGCTAAAACATTTGTACAATACTTTTGCCATTGAATAAAGGGCAAAATGTTAAAAAACTATTTTTATTCAGCTCATCCCCTGGACAAATTATATAAATTGAATCTAACCCCCAAGTAAACAAATTATGTGCTTATGGCGTGGGTGTTAGTCAACAGACATATAACAGAAATAGTTATATACAAACAATAGAATAAATTTAATAAGCATCCAGGTCCCAAAATGTGCAGGCATCTAAATCAAATCTAAATTTAAAAAAAATAACTGTCTCTAATATGTTGCTTTATTTGAGTCTGGGATGGTGCACCTCATGCACAAGTTGTTTTCCAATCTTTAGGAGGTCTGACTAACCGGAAAGTTTTCTAAAAACAAAATGCAGTCATCACATCCTTATAATTTCAATTAAATAAAATAATTTAAGCACAGCTAAATTGCAAAAAAACTGTCAAGATTTCAAAATTATGTCATTATACCTTTACAAAAAAAGAAGCAGTTTCCTCAATTTCCCTGAGAACCCATCATCAGATCCACCACATGGTGGCAAAGGGACCACCTTGAGACTTGACTTTAAATTAATAAAAGATTCTTTAAAATTGGTTCACAAATGTTGGAGAACACAATTAATATACCAAAAAATATAGGACTCAAATACATAACTTTCGATTTTCAAATTCGATTGAATACATGAGAAATATTGCAGGCAATCTCTAAGTATACATGATATCAAATGTATAATATATTATAATATTTTACATACCACTTTATAGTTCTTAATGCTTGGCAGGAACCGTTTTTGTTCAGCTTCCTTTTTCTGGAAAACCTCATTGATAATGTTCCCCAATGCTTGAGCACCATAATTGAGTAATGCTTGGCCCCCTTGATTCAACAACTGTCGGCCAGCCCCTTGTATAAGGGAGCCGAAATCGGGACCACCATTTTGTCCCATATTGGGAACACAAAAACACTACTACAGTCTACTATAACATTTTACTCTAAACAGAAAAGGTAGATTTTTTTTAAATTAGAATTCAAACTAAGACTAATTTCTGTTGTGCTGTGTTTAATACTATTTTTATTATATTTTTACTATTTATTTTTATTGGACTCGAGGAACGCAGAGTTGTTATTTTAATGAGCTCTTCTTAAATGCTAAGTTTGTTTTCAATATTGTTGAGATTTTGACCTTTGCTTTTGGTTGAAAGATTTTATTACAAAAGACTAAGTTAATTTTACTTTTATTTTTAAATATATATACTATGTTTTTAAAATATGTTTAGTTCTATTTAAATAAGCCTTATCAATTATTATTTTAATATATGAAATGATTTGAAAAATACTGTATTACCATTTTATAATGGAATTTGATTATGTTGAATATTTTTATATAAATTACTAGCTGTTACCCGCGGCTTCGGCCGTGATAAATTGAGATGTAAGCTATCCTATCTCTCAAGTTGGATCGAACTGCACATGGTGTGTGAATTTTATTATAATTGGTTAAGTGGTTTAGGAGTCCATTGAGGACAAACATTGTGACACGAGATTTATATATATTAGATGAAATAATTGAGTACTAAAATATCTCTTAGTGTTTGACACTATATATGACTTGGTCTTAGAATGCAGCTAATCTTAAACATACTATCTTTACATAAATAAAGCATCTAATTACAATGATATAATAAAAAATGTATATATAAACTGTCACACTTTTATAATTAATGCAACATATTGTCACTTTTGCTATATTAATTTCAAAATAGGAAGATTTTGAGAAACAATTTATTATTATATAACTCTAAATTCGCATTGTATTTTCCTAAATTCATTGATACTTGACAATTACACTGACAGATTTCTAGTTTTATGTTTCTGATTTATACAACTGATTAACACATGTTTTGCATTCGCAAGTCTGACATAAACAGAATATTTATTTAAAGAAGGAAGTATAAAGGTTATTTTCTTACTTGTTTAAAGGAAGCAGTGCTGTTAATGACTCATCATTAAAGATTTCATGCATATTTACTTTGAAAGATTTTTCATATCTTATCAATTTAGTCATAAGTACTTGTAGTGTATAAAATTGTGGATGGTTTTGGTGGTAATTTTGTTGTGCTCTCACTGAACTAATTCTAAGTCATTCCTGTCTTCTTTCAACGAAAGTAATAGAACAAGACAAAACATTTTTAGTGCTGTCAGATTAGTCTGTACACAATATTTCTACTAACATTTAATCCATCATTTGGAAAACGATGATAAAAACATCACAAAATGACATGTCCGGACTAATGTGACATGTCTAAAATGTTCCATCTCTTTTATTTTTGTTCCATTTGAAAAAAATAGCATACTGAACAGCAGAATCACCACCATTATCAACTAAACCTAAACTTATAGAGACATAGAATGCCTTTTTACCCAATGGGTAAAAAAGGGTGAATAAAATAAGTGAAGTAAGCGTATACTACCAGCAAAAGCTGGTCAAATGATTACTTTACGGAACAACCATATCTCGTTTCACAAAAATCAATTAATACAAGCACTCAGTACACACTGTCAATATACACTAATGTAGGAAACATCAAACAATGGTATCTCATAATTACAGCATTCTAAGTAATGACATCATTGCTGTGAGGTTTAAACCGGCCTCCTACACATTTACACGTCAGTGTAAATTATGTTTAGTTGCTAATTTGGATTTTTGTGCTTCAAATAAATTTAGTACTGTCTGCAATTATAGGAAGTAACATAAATACATCGAACCACAACTTATTTGATAGCAAAGATAGAATCGGAGGTGGCAGTGTGTTAATCTAAATATACCTATTATAATAATTACCTTGATAATTGCATTTCTAGCTAATATTTCAGAATTTTCAATACTAGACAACAAGGTTCAAATTCTCACAACTATATTTACATATAAATGAATCCCCATGTGGTCATCATTATCATCATTTTTTTTTGTTGTATTGGTTATTGTCAGGAAAAGAATAATATAAAGTGGGAAAAACCACACCTAAATTTTGTCCATACAAACTGTAAGTAGCTGCTAATGTCAAGGGATACGAAGTTCGCCGGGTCGGCAAGTAATAGATAATTTGTGAATTGTAAATTAATAATGATTACTTGTATATTAGTTAAAATCAATCTCCAATTTTCATCGATTGCATTGATTAGTTCTTTTAGAAATATCTTAGATTATGGAAAACATGTGTGTGATACTTGGGTAGATTATATCATTAGGTATGTAGTAATATTATTCCTCTACAATAGGTTATCATTGTGATAACCATGTCATGTTATTTTGATCATATCTTTTATCCATACATGCAATCACCTAACAAATGCAAGATTGTATAAATATTTTGACATTTAAAAGTATAATAGAGTGATTTGATTGATTAAATGAATTAAAATACCTACCTAAATATTGTACTTCTGCATTATACACCAGGCTGCATTTCAAATAAGTATTACTTATTTATTCACAATGACAATTTCATATTTCAACTAACTGTTAACCACAGATTCTACAGCAATAAATTGAGATGTACGTAAAAGTTGCATCAAAGTTGCATCAAACTGCATACAGTGTGTTAATTTGATTAAAATCGGTTAAGTAGTTTAGGAATCCATCATGGACAAACACCGTGACAATTTATACAAATATCTTGTCATTTTTAAAATGACTATTTTGTAACAAAACTACCTACAAAATAAATAAAGTATTAAGTACATGCGTTATTATATTTATTAATACATGTTTATAAATTGTAATCATTTAAAGATAAAGGTAAGTAAATATTTAGTTTTTCGAAAAAGTAAGACTAAATAGCTATACTTTTTTTTAAAAAAAACTGCCATATTTATTTACATAGGGTAAGTAAATGATTTCTAAATACCTACTTATTTTATAGAGATCATAGAGATCTTACCGAATGTTTTAAAAAATGTAGTTTCTTATCTAAATTTGTAAATAATAATTCAAAAAATTATTCATTACTTTCGGCAACAAATCAATCACTTTTTTTATGTGTTTACTATTTTATTTAATAGGTAGGTACTGTGTATTTTAATTAAAACTAGGTCATTCTATATCTCACGTAGGATACTATGTGGCAAAGAAACATCATTACTTAGTTATGTGTCTATCTATCACACTAGACAAAAGTTAAATTTAATATATAATGAAGTCAAGTCAGATAGCAGTTTGATTCAAGGATTCTCTCATGGTTTTAGAGTAATAATAAATTCTAATTCGTCCAGCGGCTATAATCAAAACAAGTGAGGTCATCTAAAGCACAATTATTTTTACACGCTAAGAATCCAATACTTAGATGAGTAAGAAACACAGCACAATAGAAATTTTACTAATAATTACACACCACAGTCACTATATATCCATTATTTTTAAATCTTTAAACTAAAAAATCACAAAACACTACCGTGTTCAAAAATTTCATCTGAGTAATTGACAAATGGGTAAACTTGGCTATTTCAATGAACTGTGAAATGCGCTAACCATGATACAACATTGTGGCCAACTAAAGTTAGCCGCATTATAGGTCGACAAGACAATGACGTAAGACGTTCCGCACTCCGCAGCGTTCATTGATTTGTTCTCATAAAGCTTACTTCATCTATTTTTTTTTTATTTCTTACATAAGTTTAATTACAAAAGCAAGAAAAACACAAAAAAATGTATTGGTAAACTTACCAAATAATAGTTTTTTTTTAAAAAGGGATTAAACTTAAATGTTTATAAAAAAACTATTTTACACAACGACTTTCTTTTTCCGCAAGAATACCTAGTTTACATCCAGTATTTCCCGAAGGAAAAACTCAATAAGCCTAAGATAGTTAAATATATAATATAGCCTAGATACCTACACACTTGTGAGAGAATTTTATGAACATTCCTACAAATGAATAAGTACATAAAAATGCACATTGTAAGGCGAATGTGTACCTATCGCATTCTTATGTAAAACGTCATTCTTATTTTATATGGTAGTACGTAACGCAATGAAGACAGATCCATGTAATGACTTTGTAGATAAGTTCTTTTAAAATATTCTCTTAGCTTAGCATTCTTATTCGTTCACGTACCTACGACATTTAAGGTGATAAAACAATATTGATGTGTAAGACTAGGTGCCGATTATTAAAACCGCAATGTTACTCCATATCCTAATTACTCCATCTAAAATCACGTGTAGTTCGACATGAACTACAAAAGTCAAAAGTTGTTACAAAATACTTATTAGCACCAACACATTCTACCACATTGTGGTGTGCAAATACTTAACCAACTTAATTGTATGTATAGTATCATAATTGCTATATATCTTTTTATAACATATTAAGGCAAACAAGCAGATGGAATTCCTAATGATAAGAAATTCACGCCGCCTAGAGACACCAGAGGTGGTAATGGCGCGTTGCCAACATAAGGCTGGGATAAAAGTAAGTTTACCAGCTACCCTAACCTCCGAACTGGAACACATCAACAGCAAGCACTGACGTTATGGCGGCAGGAATAGATAAGGCGGTGGTACCAAAGAGGCGAGTGCTGCGAAACTCTTCTACTACCTAGTCAGTTTACATAAATTAAATACAATATATTTATTACAAGGCTAGCATTTATCAAAAGTAAAACAAAGTATCTTCACGCCTGTATCCCCGTAGACGTAGGCAGAGGTACAACCAGGGCACCCAGGAATAGACGAAGACGCTAAGTCCCATAATGCTATAGCTGGCAACCCTATCGCCAGCCAGGCACATATCTAATCGCGAGCATCATTTTTTTTATTAGAAAATTGGAAAAACCAAATTTTCTTTATGTTGCTCGACCCGGGAATCGAAGCCGGGACCACATGAAGTCAAGTCCAACACCTGGACCGCTAGACGACAGAGGCGATCGCTCATTAATTTAAACAAAAATTATATCGATCAAGTTTTACCCTATCTACCATACACTACAACTATCCTATCCCTTTCAAGACTCGCGTGAGTAATGGAAGATTTCCTAAGTTATAGGGTTTTGTGACGACTCGCCCTAATAAGGACCATCGCTTACTTATTTCTATTGCCTTCACGTCCATTATTATCTCTGTACTATTCTGGAGGTAAGGCTACGGTACTTTTACCATAAAACTAGAGCTTCTTTTTGTCTGGGTAATTCCAAAAACTCCCAGGAGTCATGTCGTAGGATTACCGGCTATCCTCCTCTCGTAACAAATTTATCACTACAGCATCACATAGTCTCATATCATTACCACTTTTGATGGTTATAGACTGTGTGAATTTCTCACCATCTGGAAATTGTCTCTTCTAAACTAAAAACATTATTCCCATCTCCCATCTTTTCTGTGTACTAGTTTTAACTTGATTTAAGCCTGTGTTATAGTTTACAAACTAACGAAGAGTCAAACATTTGATTCAGAAACGTACAAACTACCCTTAAAGTAATTTTAAACAAGCAAAATTAATGGCGCTAATTCTGCAGCGCACTTACTAATGTCAAGTTAGACGTATTTTGTTTCTATCAAATTAAACAGAAAACTCGTTTTGTTAGTTTGTAACCGATATATCTACAGACGAAAGGCTAAGAACTCACTGGGCGGTTTTCAGCCGTGCAACCGGTGTCGCAGGAATCGCAAACAACCGCGGGCGCTGGGGCTATAAAACACACCGTGAAATGTGCTCTTACTTTTCTATACTAATATTATAACGAAGAAAGGTTTGATTTTTTGTTTGTTTGAAATGAATAGGCTCCATAACTACTGGAACGATTTCAAACATTCTTTCACCGTTAAAATGCTACATTACCCCTGATTGACATAGGCTTTGTTTCATCAAAAACGATGCAGTAGAAGCAAAGCTACGCAGGCGAAGCTGCGTGAAACTGCGAGTTGTATATAAATCTACGTTTTTCAGAAGCTGCGGTTCCGCAAACGCGGCCAGTGCGTGTGAAAACCGCTCCGCAAGTTCTTAGCCTGTATCTAATCCTAGGAAGATGTTGATTAAAAAAAGTCACAAGCCAATATTTTTGGATTAAATTTACACACTTAATGTTGCATCTCTTTGGAATTTATTTCAATGGAAAAAGATAGCATACACCTAAAATAAATTTAGTTAGTGCTTAGCAGAATACCCTAAAGCTAATAACTAGAAAACGAAAATAGCGAGCACCAACGTCATCGCTATAGAAATAATAAATTAATTATTTCATTCTCGTCGCGTGGTCCACGTCGCGATTTGATATTTCTTTTTTCGAAAGTTAGCAAATGGTTCCGAAATGGTTGCACATAAAATTTATCAGCGTCCTACACTTAATAAACTTAACTAATGACTATAACTCAGAAACCACTAGTCGGATTACGATAAAACTAATATGGGATTAGGTCGGAATCATGATCTATCTTTCTAAAAAGAGCCATGAAAATCGGTTGGCTATTGGCCTAGTGATCGCGAAACAAAAACACAAAATCCCATACAGTCGAACTGAGAATCTCCTCCTTTTTTGAAACGTCGGTTAAAAAGTATTGTGATCACGCTAGTGGAATAACGCAGCAGTCTATATTACAAGATGAACCAACTAAATAGCGATGGGATTATTACACATCTTAGAATGAAGAATAAGGAAAGGAAAACCTCAGTTTTCCACAACACAACACACAAGTTTTCACACAAATAAACACAGCTCTTAGGCACATCATAAATCTAATTAAAATAAGATGAATGACGTAATATCCGGGTGAATTAATTTTAAGAATATTTAAATTAGCTGATTTTCCTGTACCTAAGCCTAAGACTTTAGTTTTACTAGTAAGTAGGTATTGAGACCGGTTATTTTGGTTGGAAAATAACTATTTTTCTTTGGTTTTGCCCACATTATCACATTATTGAAAAAAAAATCTTTACACCCATATCCCCGAAGAGATTGACAAAGGCACAACCAAGCTTATAGCGAACCGGGTATACGTTATTATATTAGGGCATACTATATAATATGTTTAAATTTTTACTATTTTACCAAAACGGATGGACCATTTTTGCTAATTCTTTTTTTGCTGCCTTGGTTATTGTCAGGAGAAGGAACATAAGAGAAGAAAAACCGGAAAATTTGCTGGGAACGTGGGATAAAGCACACTCCAATTTTGTCCATACCAACTGTTAGTTCATGTTTATGTCAAGCGCTACGAAGTTCACCGGATCGACTAGTACGTTTATAAAAATTAATACCAATTTCGTGTGGTCATCGCATCACATCTGAATGGATAGACCAGCTCTGTTGATTTTTTTGTGTTGGTTATTGCAATTGCAGGGAAAATGGGAAAAACAATTTATGTTTCCATTCCGTCAGTAGCTGTCAAGTATACGAATTTTGTCGGGTCAGCTAGTTTTCGATAAAAAATAATATTATAATTTTGATGAATCTATCAGGACACGGATTGCCACGGGAGATGAATTAACGTAATAGCCAAGAGTACACCTAGTATTTTTGAAGCGAAAACTTCTTTAGCGGCGTTGCGCACTTTTTTTGGAATGGGTAAAAATTTCTAAACTCTCGTCAGATCGTCACAACGTAAGACGGCGCACTGCGCATGCGCGAATAAGACGTCGCGAGATCTAAAATAAAACGTAGATTCATTGCTGTTTTTGTATTGCTTAGATATTTCAGAAGAGTATAGGATGCGCAATGGATTATACGACGCAATATACCTACCATTTCCTTCTCACAGATAGCAGATACGTATAATATCAACAGACATTGCTCTATTTATTCCATCTTGAAAATAAGATTTATGTGGAGACGAGCAATGTTCGATGTACAGATAATATGACGACGCTCCTAGCCGTCACGTGGTCTTCGTTTAGTGAGTTATTGTCAAGCCAAACGAAGGTTATTGATATGAAAATAATATTTGAACATAAATGATAGTACTTTCATACTGATAATTAAAGCAATTCCTGCAAAATTATTCACTAACAATTCCAAAATATCAAAAATGCATAACGTTAATATTCAAGTTTTCACTTCTGCCGGCACTCCCGGAGTGCAACCCGTCTTGTTTTTTCATATGAGCGTTTCAGGTCTTCGTTAGGAGTGTAACCTCTAGTAGTAATAGCTTCATGAAAAGAAGTCACTGTAGAGCTAATAGCTAACAGGAATGAAAAGAAGAAAAGTAACATATCAGCCGACGTAAAATGATAAGGAAAAGAGATTTATGATGGTACATAAAATAATTATTGGTAAACCCAAATATTTATAAAGTCATGGTCATGTCATCGACATAGCTTAGTGTAGGCGTGTCCTGAGTGGGTGTGGAAAACTACATTTCCATATATTGCTAACCAGTTTGTACTATACTTACTATTATAATGATCGAGTTATGAAAATAAGCACATCAATATTTTATATATTTATTTTTTTAAGTATTTTGGTGCACAATAAAGAGTTATTCTATTCTATTCTAATAAATCATAGCAACAATACAGTGTGAACCGCGTTAAAGTGCGACCCCGAAAATGGGTGAAATTAGACCGAAAACTATCGACGAAAATTTGTCTAAAAAAATTTCTAAACCACAGAGTCGATAAAATAATAAATGGTAATAAAGTAATTGGAGTAAGTTTTTTGCGTGCTGCGCTTAAATTAATTATTAATGTATAACATTCAACTGCAAATTACCTACGCTCATGATTACAAAATAACCCGTAAAACAACCCAATAATTGATTGGAAACAGAATAAACACGTCACCGCCCAAACACGCGCGAAGGGAACACATGGCGACATATTTATAGAATTCTCGAAACTTATATTGGTAAAACGTTAATATGTTTAGGGCTTTTGGCGAAACCAACGACAATGTAGGATTATTTACCTAGGTAGTATAGTACTATTTAAATTATGCGTCTTGGCTATATTCTTTAAGCTTCGGAAATCCCAATGAATTTTAAAGATTGAACATTTCTCTCAAATTTAGATTAGGTCAGCCAATTTAAAAACAAAAGTATAAAGTGTAAAAAGCATAAAAAAAGTAAAGCCGAAGCGCATCATTTAAACAGTAGTATTTAATTTAACTAAAGGACATTGACATCTAACATCTAATAACATTGGCTCTGTGGGATAGCGGTTCAAGTGTTGGACTTGACTGCATGAGGTCCCGGGTTCGAAGCCCAGATCAAAAGAAAACTTGTTTTTCCAATTTTCTACTAAAAAAATTTTACTCGGGATTGGATATGTGCCCGGTTGGCGATAGGCTTGCCACCTATAACAGTGTGGGACTTAGTGTCTTCGGCTAGTCGTTTGTGCCCTGGTTGCGCCTTTGTCTACCTCTTCGGGGATATGGGCTTGAAGATACTTTACATTAACATCAATATGATAATGTTAAAAAGGGAAAGTGTAACATAAACTCAACAAGCTTATTATGATGGAAAAGTTGTGTAAAATATAAAAGCTTACTGCGTACCTACTAAGCTGCCGATCAGTCGTATTAATTTTAAGCTAAGAAAATCAATTTTATAGGAAAAGCTTTTACCCGGATATAGAACAGTGAAAGAAAAATAAAGTATCTTCAACCCTATATCCTCGAAGACGTAGACAGAGGCACAACAAAGGCACCCACTGCCAGTTGAAGACATTAAGAACCACAATGTGCTAGGGGGTAAGCCTATCGCCAACAGAGCACATATCCAATCCCAGCCAACATTATTTTTATTAGAAAATTGAAGATACATATTTTTACAGATTTAATGGAATTTATATAGAACAGTGGTAGTGGAAAAACAACAATGGACACGCAAGTGGAAATGGTAAGGTAGTACCTTAGTATCCGGTAACCATTTCCACTTGCGTATAACGTTGGCAGAAATTTTTATTATTACCTACTAATTACTAACATGTCCATACCGCCTCTGTGACAGACACACTCATATATACAAACACGTCAGACTTGTAACACCCCTATTTTTCCATCGGAGGTCAAAAATGAAACCGGTTCGCTAAAATCATAAATGTAATATCACTACATAGTATAAAACAAAGTCGCTTCCTCTGTCCATATGTATGATTAAATCTTTAAAATCTTTAAAACGCAACGGATTTTAATGCGGTTTTTTATAATAGATAAAGTGATTGAAGAGGAAGGTTTATATGTATATTTCATAACCGTGCGAAGCCAGGGCGGGCCGCTAGTAAATTGTATTGTGGAAAAGTACAAGTGCTTTTTTAAATCTATTGTTATAGAGTATAAATAAACTTAGGCAGGAGTAGTATCGGGCAAAATGTAGTAGATCATGGTTAAATACACAGAAATATATTCATGGGCTATTATTGTTAAGAATTACACAATAAAACCCCATATTAAAAATTAAGTCAGACGTCACAAGATATTTCCCACGCCGAGTATGGAAATAAGGAAGTACGAAAATTATTAGTCATACCAAGTCGTTTGGTGATATTATTTAGAACTTAATGTTTCTTATTATTATTATTCATCCCGGATTTGCGCAAATTTATTGAAACATTTATGTACTAGCCGACCCGGGGAACTTTGTTCGAAAGTTCAGAAAGTATCAAGTGCCAAGTACTCGATACTTTCAGCCTGTACATTCAAATGTTTCTCTACATTTTGAATTTCAAGTCATGTATATGGTCACTGAGTGCAGTAATTTCTAAATGACAAAAATGTATTAATTTAAAAAAAATATATGAAACAATCTATAATTAAAAAAACGTGTGTGTGCGATTCTCTCTCTCTCTCTCTCTCTCTCTCTCTCTCTCTCTCTATTTCTCTAGACATAGAAAGAAACATGCAACAAACAAACATTACATCTCTAAATAAAGTAAATCGACAAAATAATGAGATGGATATATATAATGTTACATATTTTAGTATTTGTGTCACTTACTCGTTTTCCCGTTGCATCCGGTTTGAAATCACAACGATTCTAAAGAAGTTTCACTTTAAAAAATAATGAATAAAATCGGACAACACGTTAATGAATTATAGCCTAATTACATTTTGACGTTTACCCCTATCCCACGAAAACCCCTTTAGTGAGTGAGAAAAAGTATTCATCTTCCTCGAGTAATATAATACCTCCCTGTTAAATTTCGTTATAATCAGTTAAGTAGATTTGGCGTGAATCGCGGTCGGGATACAGACAGACAGACAAACATTCTAAAAATGCTATACAAGCCTATGGAGCAACTTGCACGGATAGGGATCCACCGAATTACCTTTTAAGACATAATGGAACATAACAGTTCTAGCCGGAAGGGTAGGGTAGTCGGTAGACTTTTACAATTGGCATAACATCCCGGTTATAGGACAGGCACGCACCTGTAACATCTATATTGTCTAAAGACCACGGCTATCTCTTATTACCAGGAGAGCTGAGCTTATTTGCTGACCTCTCACATAAAAAATAATAAAGGTTTTGTACCTACATTACGAAATGTGACCTCAATACATTGGGTGGTTTCATTTTAAGTAATTACTTTCCATAAATAGTAAACATCGATTTAAAATGAACATTGCACTTATGTCTTTTACTTTACTCACTTATGTCTTTGTCATTTAAAGAAAGGTTTAATTTTTTTAACTAACCACAAAAAGATAAGGCTCTATGTTCCACATCTATATGTTTTATTAGCTTCCACTGCGGCGTTGCTCGCAGTTTGTATATTTTTTTTATAAATTGTAGCCTATTTTATATTCTGACGAATAAACTATATTTCTGTTAAATTTCATCGAAATCCGTTCAGTAGTTTGTGCGTGAAAGTGTGTGTTACATACATCCATTCTCACAAACTTTTGTATTTATAGGATACTAGATGCTACCCGCGCCTTCGCCCGCGTAGTCTATTTATTTATTTAACTCTCCAACGCTACCCGTTGAAATTTTAAGATGAAAAAACACCTACGTCCTTCTTCAAACTTTAATCTATTTTTATTTAAATATCATCTTAAAAGTATTACACGATGATGTTCTGGAAAGAATAAATTTAGAAAGCACAACCGTTCCATAAGGAGTCAACCACGCGCATACCACGCGTCTGTATCGCGCGGTCTTTAAACTATAGTGTTAACGTAGTGATTATATTCTATTTGATAGTGTTATTTTAAAACTGCGATATCTCCTAAGATAGTCATTCAAATCGAGTGATGTGAAATGCAATTTTGTTTTAAATTTAATACAGTACAGTAGGGATAGTAAGATGTATGTCCCGCGATTTCTTAGTTCTTTGTAAGTATCAGGAAAATCGAAAGAAACTTCACTTTTTTGTTTACTTTGACGTCATAATGATATTGAAGTGGATTTTTTGTTGTTTGGCTATATTTAAATTATGGTAGGTAAGTAGGCAGAGACACAACCACCACACCTACGATTAGCCAAAGGTAATTAGTCCCGCATTGTGATTGGTAATTTATTGCCAACCGGGCACATTCCCAACCCCAGACAAATTTGTAAAAATGAAATTTTGAGTTGCCCGATCTGGTAATCCAACCCAGGACCTAAGATCCTTAGAGGTCAATTAAACGGTAGTCCATGAGGTGTCACAAATTACAATTTTAAACTTCTTTGTTTTAAACGCAAGCCTTAAATATTTTTTCTCGTTGTATCTTTATAAGGAAGAGAGTACGAAATTCATTACTCATTCCAAACAGTTAGATGATTTCATTACGATATAATTTCTTTACATATACAGGTAAAGATAAGGTTAAGATTGGTTTGTTAAACTTCTTTGTCAATTAGTGAAAGGTTAAAATCATTTTATCTTAATAAGGAAGCGGGTACAAAATGTGTTACAGTAGTACTATTTAAATTATGCGCTTCGGCTATATTTGTCAAGCTTCGGAAATCCAAATATTTTTAAAGATATGTCTATCATAGAGTTGTTATTACACATAATTAATCAATTCGCTTAAAGTTAGATTAGGTTAGCCAATTTAAAAATAAAAGTATAAAGTGTAAAGCCGAAGCGCATAATTTAAATAGTAGTACTGTTCTCATTCCAAAAGTTGGTGGTTCACTTGGATCTTTAAATTTCTTATATTTACTAGTTATATATATAGTAAACCTATATATATATACCTATATTCTCACACCTATCAAAAATACATTAGATAATTTAAGCGCAGTGAAAACGCAAAGTCGACTTCGATTTCACTAAATAAGCCATCTCATCTTTTCTCGATTTTCCTTGCGATAGCGTCATTAGATCCAGACTTGTATCTCCTCCTTTTCGAAGTCGATTGAAAACAAACCCATGATGACATGGTTGTTTTATGATTTTTGTTAGATATGCTACAAATAAAATAAAGCTATTGGTAGGAATCGGACCCTCCTCCTTTTTGCGAAATCAGGTAAAACATATTTTTATTTTCTTTTAACTCTCGGTTATCGCAGTAGGTACGCATGTACAGATGGGACCAATTTCACATTTTTTTGTCGTGATATTTACTGTCAGGAGCAGATTTTCCGAAAAAAAAAACAGACAGGACAGTGTTTGTCAGCTCGGTTAGTTTATAATAATATCTAAACGAGATTTCATATAAAATAACTTTTTTGCAATAAACTCCGTAACTAATGAACTCATTTTGATAAAATTTCGTAATCCTCTTAATATTATAAATGCGAAAGTTTGTATGTTTCTTACTTCTTCACGAAAAAAACTGCTGAATTGATTTTCATGAAATTTGGCACACACAGAAGGTAACTAGGATTAACACAAAGGCTAGTTTTTTATTTGATCCCGAAACAAATTTCCTGTTGGCGACGCCGCGGGCAACAGCTATTTATAATTTAGTTCAACTTAAAATATTCCGAAACCGTATAATAGTCACGTCCGGTCCTAAGGGAAGAGCTAAATAAATAGGTGCTGACATAGCTAGTTATATAAAAGACAATAAGATCAAGTCCATTGGTCCGGTAACCTTCACGTCGCCCAGGAGAAATAAACCCTGACCAAGATAACAAATAACCAGTTACAATTGAATTTAAAAAATTAAGCGGGACATGACATTGTTGATTGAAACGGTTCTCAACTTATTTGGAAGAAATCTTTTAGTTATTAATAGTATAACAGATTATCAGTAAATTAAAACGATTAAAATAAAATTAAAATAACTCATTCTATGTGGTCTAGCGTCGGACTTAACTTCTTGAGGTCCCAGGTCCGATCCCTGGGTCAGGCATAAAAAAAAAAAGAAAATGTGTATTTCAATTTTTCAATTTCAAATTCCAAAGCACCCACGGCACCCACGACTAGCCGAAGACACTAAGTCCCACAATGTGATAGGTGGCAAGCCTATGGCCAACCGAGCACATATCCAATCCCGGGCAACGTTATTTTTATTAGAAAATTGAATATATACTTACAATGTTTTTGTTGAATGACCCGGGGATCGAACCCGGGACCTCAAGAACCACCGGACAGCTAGACCACAGTGTATTAATCAATGTATTAATAAACGTGTATTAGTCCTTTTTTTCATAAACTACAGCAAATTAAAAATACAAGCATATGTAAATTGAATAAACAAATAAACTATTGTAAAAATAAATGAATTAAAGGGTGGATGCTGATTTAACCATAAAGTTATTTTATTATTGTCAGTCGTAAAATCAACGAAAAATAGAAAGTAAAATACATTTAAAAAACGGAAACTTGCAAAAGATAAATCTTAAGAACTCATTGAAATCTGTATATTTATTGAAAAATACAAAGTCCGATTTAAATATACAATATGTATTTTGTCATTTTAAACCCTAGTCTCCCAACTAGCTATATTAGTATTCATTGCTAGAGTTCGACTTGTAAAACGACAATTCCTCGTTCGACGTTGTGCTATGTATTTGCTAACAAATTCATATTACGTAGGATAGAAACGTAAACCACAAGTGATGATCAGACTAGTGACATCCTGATTCCAATCCACCACATCCAATCCACAGTCCAATCATTTCTGAAGACGTTTCGATTTTTTTTCAAAATGTGGCGATTTTGCATTTGATTAAATTTCAAATCACGTAAATCAGAGGTCCTCAAACTTATTTCATGTAACGCCCACTTTGCAAATCAGTTGTAGTTGTAGCGGTTTTTTTATTTGTCAAAAACCTCAATCAGTGGTTCCCAAACGGTCGATCGCGATCGACCGGTCGATCGCGAGAGGTTCTACCATAGATTTAGTTCTACATCTATGGGTTCTACTGTCGATCTTAGAGGTTAAGCCTACAAAATTTTAATTTCGAATTTCGAATATTTTTTATCTACAAATGTGTATAAATAGTAAAAAAACTATGAAAACTGCTAATAATTACCTATGATAACAACATACAAATAAATTATAATATACCTAAATACGTGTTATTATTACTAATACATAAAAAAAATACATAAAATAAAGCTGTCGATCTTAAACCCTTAACTTTTTTTCAAGTCGATCTTCACAACATAAAGTATAGACACCACTGACATATAGGTATGTTACACCTAGATTTAAAAAAAAAACTGGTTTTCCATGGGTTTTCCTTACCGCCCCTTCGAGGCTTCCAGCGCCCACCAGGGGGCGTTATTGCCCACTTTGGGAAAGACTGATGTAAATCGTAGTGGAAACAATAAAAACATGTAAGTAGAGGTAAACAAATTAAAACCATGTTTCTGGTAAATCGCCATATATAGGAAGTACACTTTTTACGCTGCTCTTTCACAGAGCTACTACAGTTAAAATCACATATAAAAAATAAAAATGTTCATCCTTTTCTCATCGAATATCTCGATAGTGCTGTCCTTATTATCTCTAAAATCGTAAATTTATCTAAAAAACATGTATAAGGAGTGTTATATTTACCTCTCCACTTTCAAAATCAGGCAGCTTGCAAAATATACAAAAGGATTACATATAATCATTAAATAAATATAAATTCATTTTCCATTCATTTTCATGTTTTCCAAAAACATGAAAAACATCTAATTGTAATACATTTTTATGCAAAACCTAGTTGAATCACATAAAGCAGAGAGTCGGTGTTGGAAATAAAGAAAGACATTGAATGCCTTCAAATTGTATAGAAACACCTTGTATGGAAACACCTTACTAGGCAGAGCACTTGGTGTTTTACCCCGTAGCATTTTATAATCCTTTTATTAATATTATAATAGCGAAAGTTTGTATATTTGTTTGTTACTCTTTCACGCAAAAACTGTTGAACCGATTTTCACGAAATTTGGCACACACATAGAGGGTAACTTGGATTAACACTCTGGATAATTTTAATCCCGAAACATTGTTCCTGTGGGACCACGCGGGCAACAGCTGGTTACTTATAAACTAAAACAATCATTTTAAAAGCAAAAGCATATCAAATTGATCGAAACAATACGCTCTCACAATGCATCTCAAACTTAAACGATATCAGTAAAGATTTAAGAGCTATAATTTCGTAGTTGAATAGCACAGTGGCCGTTTTCAAGAATTTCTAAGATTTTAAAGATTTCAGTTTGAGAGTCGGTCCTTCGACGTTTTCAAGTTAATCGAAAGTACATCTTTTAAGAGTAATATTTTTAAGCGTGTTTAAATTGGCCGAAAATAATATTTTCTAATCTTCATCGCCATGTGTTTCCTCCATGTTAGTGCGGATCCTCTGAGAAGAATACACCATCTGTCATTGTCAGGCAACTCGTTAGAGGCGAGTGTAGGTTGAATAGGTCATTACAAACGGGACCACTGGTGGAAGATTGCTATGCACCAATTAGCCCGGTTAGGGATACACAGCTTTGCCTATTCCAGCTTCCATAATTACAATGCCATGTTCTAGGCCGATGGGTATGGTAGTCGGTAGACTTGCACAATAGGTCTAACATCCTGGCCACAGAACAGCGACGCACCTATAACATCTAGGTGTTTATAGGCCACGGTTATATCTTACAGCAAGCGGAGCCAAGAGTCTCCGAAACCGGCGTATTTGTATGAAAAGGGTAATGAATGTGAAGGATGGCTTCCTTAACATCACTTCACAATCCTGACAGGATTGTTGTCAGGATCGTGAGGTTTGGCATTCGATACTCTCTGCCTACCCCGTAAAGGACTTGGCGTGGAGATATGTATGTAACTAGCGGAGCCGCGTGCTTGTTTGCTGCACTATGCCATAAATAATAAATTTTTCAATATCGATAAGCAGATTGATATTATCACGAAAATAATATTTGCTATTGTTTAAACTACATAGTTGACGTTAATAAAAAACCTAGTTTTCAATTTAAATAAACTTATTACTTTATGTTTAAAAAGATTTTTCAATCTTATTGAATAACAGTTGTATGAAAATAGTGTAGTTGATAATTCCATAATGTTAATTTGTGATTTGGTAAAATTGATTCCGTTATATTTAAATTTATGTTTATATTTTTAAGCGGGAGCGCTTACAAAGAAAAATAAGGAGCATACAACAAAAATAAGTTTAACGATATATCTCAAATTTACCTCGCTTTGATATCGCTACTGCAGTTACCTGCTTTAGCTTTCTACTAAGCGAGTGGATCTATAACATCTATATTTATATTATGTATAAAAATGAATCCCTATTTCGCGTGGTTTTCGCATCAAGCTTAAACGAATTGTCAAATTTTTAAATTTTGCTATTTCTTTGTTGTATTGGTTATTGTCAGGAGATGGATCATATGAAGAGAAAAACCTAGAAAATTGCAGGTAAAATGGGAAAAACCACACTTCAATTTTGGCTATACAAACTGTTAGTAGCTGTTAACGTCAAGTTGGCCAGATCAGCTAGTATTTTAAAAAATCGCGGTATACAGGTAGGTAGTAAGTATGTCGGTAAACCTAGTAGGTACTAAGAAAATATAGTTATCGACAGTGCGCACGGAATTCCATTTTTTAAATGTGATGTCAAACTAAAGTAAAAGCGAAATTTGTTAAAAATACATACATACATACTTATCTTCACGCCAAGTCCCTTACGGGGTAAGCAGAGTTTATCGAGTTCCAAACCTTACGGTCCTGGCAGACCAGCTTTGCTTATTCCACAATTATTACCCTTTTCATACAAACACCCCGTTGACACCACCTTCGGCTAACAACCGAGCGATTTGATCGTGGAATGTCAACCTATGTATGAATACGTATGTATGTATGTATGTATGTATGTATGAATGAATGTCAACCTAGGTCTCCCCGGGTACCTACAACCATCCATCCACATTCGCGTTGTAGGTATATATGCTAAAAATTGTTAAAAATATTCATGTCAGTAGACCTCTAAATAGATTCTATACTTTTTATCGTCGGTGCTTGGTGGAGTTCCATTCTAGCCACAATTTATTAACTTCACTTGTATTTTCCAAATATTTTTTATTTCATTTTAACTTTATATAATGATAAAAAATATATTGTAGAAAGTACAAGTAAAGTTAATAAATTGTGTCTAAACCTCTAAATATTTTTAAGTTACGAATACTTAATTGCTTTTAAAAAAATAAGCGCACGATGGGCACATTTAAAATACTTCAAACCACAAAACATAACAAAAAGCATACACATTTTTACCTCGGCGCTGACGAGTTGAGCCAGCTTGTAAATAAACAGATAAATTCAATTTCTCTTTATTTCACGTTAAAATATAAGAGGCACTTGTGACGCGTCTATATCTATATATTAATACGTGATGCCTAAATTTTAAACCCTTTTTTACATAAATTGCGCTGACGCAGGAGCATAAAATTTGGCACACTTATAGTTTATGTGTAGGAGAAGTGTAGAACGCTAATATTTTTCAATAATAATGCTTATAAAGTACATTAAATCAAGAAATAAAACATTACCCACACTACCATGCATTTGACACACACAAACAAATATGTTGATTATAACGATAAAAGATCACAGATGACGCACTAAAAATTTTTGGAAACAAAGTAGTTGGTCTTGACAAATGAAGATGGCAGATCAACAAGATATTAAAATTTATTTTGGGAGAATTTCGACCAATGGGCGACCACTAGTAAACTAAATATACCTCCGGATCGGAACGCGGCCTCAAACTGAAAAGATCCGGCAAGAAACTCAGCGGGCTTGTCTTTTTTTCTTATTTTGAATTATGTATAAGTACAATAATTAATGTAATAGTATAATTAATGTAATAATACAATATATTTATAAGAGATTGGCATGAGGAGCAATTAATCCCAAGCGTTCTTATCAGCTAAATATTCAGCAATGGTATAATAACTCTTTTCATTTAATTTCCATTTAACATATTTATTAAATGTATTTATTGGAAGTTCTTTCATATAATTGGAAAGGAAGATTGAGATTAAAATAAATAATCTTCAAATTTAACGTCAGAAACGCTGTTAGATGTAGGTATATTGAACCTGTTTTGAATTTATAATTAAATGACTTTTAATTTGCACGTAGCTCCTTAAAATTATTACTTACATTTGATAAAAATGCTGCCATTTTTAAATAAATAATTCTTTACCACCGCTGTGATTTGAAACATGATGAAATTAAAAAGTGACACTAAAATGATAAACATGCAACGGCATAACTTGTGAGAGTTTGTAACAACACTATTCTTCTGTTTTTTTTGTGTATTATTAAAAACAATTAAGACGAATATTTTTTTTAACATTAATTAAAAAAAAAAACGTAAGTGATTTTATTTCCATAAAAAAAATGAAATTACTAGTTTTTAGACTAACGTTCTGTGAGTGCTATTGCTCTATGAACGCGATACATAGTGATTGTAAAGCTGGCCAAGATGCATAATACACTTACTTAAATATATGTATAAGTGTATTACGTGTATTTGCACATTTTTAAGTAATTTACTTAAACTATGTGGTCTATGATATATGATATACGGTATATGATCGTCTCTGTGGTCTAGCGGTCCGGCGTCGGACTTTACTTCTTAACATCCCGGGTACGGTACCCAGGTCGGGGAACGAAAAAATTAGAAATTGTGCATTTTCAATTTTCTAATAAAAATAACTTAGATTAGATATGTGCCCAGTTGGCGATAGGCTTGCCACCTATCACATTGTGGGACTTAGTGTCTGCTAGTCGTGGGTGCCCGGTTGTACCTCTGCCTTACTCTTAGGGGATACGGGCGTGAAGATACATATTTTTACTTTAACTACACATTATCTCAAAATACTTAATTACTTTACTAAAAATGATTCACTTTACGAAATGTGAAAGTGTTTTAATAAGCCTTTAATAATAATGTTACCGTTCTGGCATGAATTACAAACAAGCACTCAAAACTGTGATAAAACTTTAAACGTACTCCTTCATTATTTATAAAAAAAGTTTTACTAGCACAGCATAGTTCCTTAGTTTAAAAATATAAATGAATACGCTACTAAAAAAACTTACCACTGCGTTAACATTAACAGAGGCACAAACTTCTTCCACAACTTCTTCAACGGCACCACTTTCGTACTCCTCAGCTGGTAAACAGGGGTAAAGTTTCACACCACTAAAGCTGCTATCCTCCTCGGTAGGTAGACTTGGGTAGAGTCTCCCATTTCCAACTAATGGCTCAGTACTGCCTCCCCCACCGTCTCTCTCTCTGTTCAAAAACCCCCTTACAGCTGTCGCGGCGTTAGCAGTTCGATGCCAGCCCCAGCCATTCGCGTGGAAATTCTTCGGATAGTAAAATGACATCTCCAAATAGATGCGCGGTGTCTATCTGAAAACTAAATATATTATTTATAATACCGACAAGCAAGCCGAAAAACTAAATGTTGAGATAAAACATCAAATATTTTAATGATGCCTAAGGCTAGTTATTTACTCTTCAAACTGAAAGACGATAATGCGGACGACTGCTGCTTAATTATACCCTTATTTTCGAGTTATTAAATTTACCTAGGTTCCATTACGTTAGAGTACCTAACGATAAACCTAACTACAATAAGTATATTAGATACATCATACAACTCTGTTGGCATGTGGCAATCGCTCTTTACAAACATGTCGATGAGCAACTGTAGGGTTACTCTTAATTCTCGATTTATGCACAAGAAACTGGTATGGGATATGTCATTTTAGGTATTCTTAAATACAACACTGGCGAATTAATAAATAGCATTTGGTCGGAATCATCAATTTTCTTGGAACTAAATAACCCGCTACTAGTGTTCAAGAGTACTAATGACATATCCGATTCCAATTTCCAATTTGCATAAAATCGAAATTCAAGAGTAACTACAGATTTTCGAAAATTTCTCTTACAATCTATGTGGTTTAGTACCTACCCCTGTTTTGGTTTTGACTACATAAGGTTTCGTGCTCGATCTCCTGGTTGGGCAAATTAAAATGTTTTTTTTTCAATTTTGTGTGTTCAATGTGTCATCATATTAAATTAAGGTTTGAAAGGTAGGCTTTCTGGTATCTGGTAGTAAGTCGTTTGTAGGAGATGTCAGTAGGCAACAGATTTTTGAAAATTTCCATTATGACCTAATACTCTGGATTTGTCGTCGACTATATGAGGTTTGGTATTGGATTTCCCGGTCGGGCAACTCAATATGTGTTTTTTTAATTTTATTATAAAACCAACGCTACCCGGGATTGGACACATAAGTGCCCGTATGACAATAACTTTGCTATCATACTGTGGGACTAAGTGACCGACTAAGCGTGTGCCCTGGTTGGACCTTTACATTCCTCTTCAGGTATGTGATCATGAAGATCCTTTTTTTTCCTTTAAGAGGGTGAAATGGGGCGTCATAGGTTGTCTGTAAACTTGTCAATTTCAATGTTAACCGACTGCATCGAAATTTGGCACTCGTTGAGTCTAAGACCAGACGGCATAGGTTTTTTCTTATTCCAGCTCAACGGGTTGACGCGGGGAACTATCTTTAATAAGTGGGCTAGGTCAAAAGTAACAGAAAGTAATAATATAAAGTGAATGAATGACGTATACAAACATCTGTAAACATCTGAAAATATTCTGTCTACATTAACGACAGATATATATTAGCTGTGTTATAACTGTGCGTTGTAACTATATTAAATATATATATTAAATATATATATTAGTTTGATATATACAAAAACACACTGGCCACAAAGGAACGACGCACCTACAACATTTATGGTGTCTAAAGGCTGCGGTAATCTCTTACCATCAAAGTACCTGGTCGCTGTCTTTTGCCATAAAAAAAAAAACAATGAAATGTACTTTTAATTTAAGAATGATATAAGAACGACAACAATCTCAAACAATATCTCAAATATCTCAGGACAAGTTACACAAATTGAATCTTACCCCAAAGTAAGCAAATTATATGCTTGTGTTATGAGTGTAAGTCAACGATACTAATACATAGAAATACTTAAATAATATAGGTACCAGAATAAATTTAATAAACACCCAGACCCGGAAATGCAGACATCTAAATGTTCATCACACAAATGCCTGCCCCCGTTGGGAATCGAACCCGAGCCTCGCGGTTGGTCGGCGTAGTTAGGCGTGTACGCTAGCCACTCGACCAACGAGGCGGTCAAAGACAGATGAAAGATTGACAAAGCAGATATACAACGCGAATGTGGATGGATATAGGTACCCGGGAACGTTAGTACTTATTATTCTGTGACATTCCCTGATCAAATCGCTCGGGTGCTATCCGAAGGTGGTGTCAAGAGTCTCCAAAACCGGCGTGTTTGTATGAAGAGGGTAATGAATGTGGAGAACGTCAGGCAGAAAACCAGGACCGTGAGGTTTGGCACTAGATACTCCCTGCTTACCCCGTATGGGACTTGGCGTTAACTACACGCCGTGAAGCTATGTATGTAACATTTACTCTTATAGGTATCTTCACGCCCATATCCCCGAAGAGGTAGGCAGAGGTACAACCAAGGCACCCACGACTAGCCGAAGACAATAAGTCCCACAATGTGATAGGTGGCAAGCCTATCGCCAACCGCGTACATATACAATCCCGAGCATCATTTTTTTATTAGAAAATTAGAAAAACCCAGTTTTCCTTTTGTTGCCCGACCCAGGATTCGAACCCGGGACTTCATGCAGTCAAGTCCAACAACTGAACCGCTAGACCACAGAGGAGCCAAATCATATGATTAAAATATGAAATGTGGATAAGATACAGTGCAGTGGATCGCCAACCGGGCACATTTCCAATCCCGACCAACATTTTTTTTTATTAGAAAATTGGAAAAATCCAATTTTCTTTTTGTTGGCCGACCCGGGATTCGAACCCAGGACCTCATGCAGTCAAGTCCAACACCCGGACCGCAAGACCACAGAGGCGATACTCTTATATATGACTGCATTTCCTTATACGGTGATTAATTCCGTGGTATGAATGTAGATGCATAAAAGTAACCTTGTCTCACTTTTTATCAGTGAGTAATAAGATGACGTAACTACGATATCAGCAATCAACATTTCACGGCATTTTGTGAAAATACCTTATGGTCTAAGATCCGAACCTAGGTCGATCTACACCGAGCTGATAATAGGATGAAACCAATTTTATAATAAACTGTTATATGTTTATAATAAAATAAGCTGTCCCGGAGAACTTCGTTGCACCCATTCAGTTTGGATGGGAAAAATTAAAATGTAGTTTTCCTAGTTTCCTCGCAGTTTTACTTATCTTTTAAACCTTCCCTGGACTTAAACATATAACTTAAATCCAAAATTAGCCAAATCGGTTCAGCCGTTTACGAGTTTTAACGAGACTAACGAACAGCAATTGATTTTTATATGTATAGAAGATAGATTTATAC
>NJDC01001732.1:0-13409 GCA_002245475.1 Calephelis virginiensis | reverse complement strand
TGGTAATAACTACCTGTTTTGTTTGATGATTTATTAATTAAATACAAATTACCCACGGTTTCTGGTTAGACATGGTTAGTATGTTTTTGTTTGTTGATTGGTTAATTAAAAAGAAGTTAACCACGAGGACATGGTTGGGCATGGTTAATTTTTTTTTGTTTGTTGATTGCTTAATAATAAACAATTACCCACGTCAACATGATTGGACAGGTTAATTTTTGGTTTATTTTTGAGTGGTTGATAAGAAACAAGTTACCTACGATGACACGAAAGAAACGGGTTATTTTGTGTTTTGATTGGTTAACTAATAGTAATGTTGGTCATAGTCAATAAGATTTTTCTTTTCTTTGTTGATTAGTTAAAACAATTTATTTTTTGTTGATTAAAAGCAACTTACCCACGACGATATACATCCATATTTATAAATAGATATGTACACTTAAAAAGCAATATCTTCACGCCCATATCCGGAGATATAGGCAGAGAGAGAACCAAGGCACATACGACTAACCAAATAAGTCCCACAATGTAATAGGTGACAAGCCTATCGCTAACCGGTTACATGTACAATCCCGGGCAACGTTATTTACATAAGAACATTGAGAAAACACATTTTCTTTTGGTTTTCTCATTAAGGGGTGGGGAGATATTAGAAAATCCTCATTTAATGTATGGATGCAGCTTAATCGACTGTCACACCATAAAAATTTGTAATTTCTCATGTCAGTTTACATAAATTGAAGAGGAGGTCTAGTTTTCCTTCGAGGATAATCCTTCTTAAAGTTGTAAGGCTAAAACACCAACGCCATTAGAGGGCGTTCTCTGCGGAAAGGATTTGGAGATATCTTTTAAACAAACTGGAGCTATAAAGGCCTTGAACTGAACCTTGAACGTCCTACTGATATTATAAATGCGAAAGTTTGTGAGTCTGCTACAACTCTGAGTTTAAAGACGTTGCCATCACCAAGAGATCAATAAGATTGTTTGTCTTGAAAATTTTACCACGTGTTGGTCCGGGCTCCTTTGTACAATAGAACATCTGCCTTCCTGACAGGCAGCTCGTAAAAGGCAAAAACAGGCTTACCGTTACTAACACCCTGACATCTGACTAGGTGGTGGAGTCTCGTAGCAACTCGCCCGGAGTGGTACCACCGCCTTGTCTATAGCTGACGCCATAACGTCAATGCTTGCCGTTGACGTGTTCCGGTTCGGATGATAAGTTACTTTTGCTCGAGGCCTAACATCCCGGTCTCAGGTTGGCAACGCACCATTACCACCTGTGGTGTCTCTAGGCGGCGAGAATTTCTTACAATCAGAAAATCGGTCTGCTTGTTTGCCTTCCATTATCATACAAAAATACTGCACGGGGGCGAGGGACACACAAAGAAAGAAAAAGCAATAAAGAGTTATTCTATTCTATTCTATTCTAAAATCCTAGGACCTAGACTGATACTTTAGTTTTGGCTCCATCGAGAGAAATACCATCAGGAAATCGGTCTGCATGTTTGCCTTCCAATATCATAAAAAAATACAATAAAAAGTTAATTAGCTTAGTAATTAGTAAGATACATACGACACGACATCCCTCCGGGCAGGTAATACAATATTGGCATTTTGCATATTAATTTCTAGCTTAGGGAGTTCGCTCGAGTTATAGACCAAGAGTATGCTGAATTAATGTGACCGAGAATTAAGTCCGGTGAAGTTGTACAAACCGCGAGCTTATTAACACGTTCGTTACACAAAAAATGAGCGAACTCCAAATATTTTTAAGTGTTTACATATAGGTACAGTGCTTTATATGATTCTGCCATACCATGTCTAATATTATTAGATGCTAGCTGGTGTTCGTGGGTTCTATCAATAAAATTGAATTTAAATACGTTTCCAGGGGCGAAAAAACAAAAGAGGTTCTTAACTCCAACCGTATTTTTTATGTTAAATCACGCATAACTTTGTCCTGACTATTGTGACAATTATTTTTTTTATTTTATTTGATGTAAAGTGTTCGCATAAATATATTTTGTGTCAATTAGTTCAGCACTTTTTGAGTTATACTTAATAATACGTATTAAATTGTTTACTCACGGCCAATGTAAATAATCAACCTACAGATAAAGACAGGCCTTCTAGAACTTTGTTGCTAAGATATGTTTGTTAGGTTCTGCAAAATAACAGGTTACTTAGCAACTGATCTAAAATAGCACGATTTCTTGTCTTAGATAGGTTATTAATATTAGCCGTACAACGACAAGGCACATGCCTACATTAGCGAGGTCACGAGGAGCTTGGAGACCGGCGACAAAAAATATAACACATAAGAATAAGGAAATAAATTTATTTCACTTATACCATACAGTGATTCTTGTAAAAAAATAATTAAAGATTTGTTTTAATAAGCAGAAAGACACCTCATTCTATAAAAGGGTTAAATGTTTCATTCGATATTCAGAATGTTTGGCGCGCACCGTCGATATGATTATTTACAAGATGTACGCATACACGTCTCTTTAGTGATAGTTATGGGGTATAATTTGTGCTAACTTTTAAATAAATACAACATAAGCATCTACTTGAAAAGCGGGAATAACTGCAAATTACTGTACGCGGAGGAGTTCTGGAAAAGCGCAATGGTGTGGGCATGGCGCCGCAACTGAAAGTGCTCCCTGAGGAATTTCGGCATTACGTTTTGGGAGTTAGTGGCATCGGCGATATACTTAGTAAAAGACTTATGATAAGTATCTACGCGTCACAGGTTGATTGCAGCGATATCAAACAGATGAGATTTTGGAACTTATCTACTTGGAAATACACTTAGTTAAATACCGGTATGGCAGGAGGTAATTTGGTTCGACGATCCGAACAGGTGTGTGAGGAGTTTGAGAGTTTTTAGTCGGCTGTGGCTATGGCAGGAACAACAAGGAGGAAAAGTTACGGATGATTTCGCTTTTGATGACATAAAAATCCGGATACCTAACCACCTATAGAGGCGGGTGGAGTGCGACTAAACTTGACTTCCTTCTAGAAGAAGATACCGCTTCAGAAAATTACCAATTGTATAGTCATTCCCGGCGAGAGTCTTAGTGCCCGACTTCATATCCTGGTTATGGATTTTTGCGAAAATTAAATGGCGGTTACCAGTTGTTTCCACATCTTCATTGTCTATGAATTTCACTTCTGCTGCAAGAGTCAATTGTTTTAACAGAAGTCGAAATCATTTAAGATCTATAATGCCTATCGCATTTAAGTAACTTTCACCAAGGCGGCTAGGAGCGTATTGGGTGTTGCTATAGGGGGTCTTAAAATTTAGCAGACATGGGAACCACTTATTTCCAATATACAACAGATTGGAATAGTTTAGGGGAAAAGTTTTTACAAGTTGTCACGAACTAGACTTGAAGTAGCATGAATTATTACTGTGTGTCTCTGTGTTCTTGACTTTAACGGTAACTTGTTATACAACCACTTTACGGCAAAGGAGAGAGGCGCGATTGCCTTAACAAGATAATGAAAACGCAGCACAAAGAAGTGGAGCTTCCAAATCTTCCTCCAAATGAAAAGCCGTTGTCATCTACAATGTTAATTGAAGTCATCGAATCTCTTGTCTGAATAGAAAAAAAAATATAATAATTCAAAAGATAATTTTCGGACTTAAGGAAATTCTTATTGAAGCGTGAAAAGCGATGGGCCCTATTGGTATGTGCATCCTGACCGACCTTTTTGGTAGCATTGTACCCGCCGTGGAAATTTCTCATGTGTGGAGAGATTTTGGTCTACAAGGACAAGTTTAGAATAGACGGAACTGTTACCGTATTAAGGCGACTACGGGATTTAACATGAGTGTACAGTCTCGAAATTTGGATTTTAAACAGGACATGAAGTTGTGAACCATATATTTAATTTAAAAATTACCATAGAGAGACATAAAAAAACTAATGCTCTTTTGTACATCCTTTCTCTGGACGTGCACGTAGTAGTTATTGTGTCCCGCCTTGTATGATTTTATGGGTGCTGTAGCCTAGTCAACATGTTCGAAAACGTGTTAAATTATACAAAGAGAAAGATAAGGCTCTTCGTTAAAAACTTATAAACTAATAATATTTTAGGATTTAAAAAAAAAGTACTAAAGTGAGACTAACGATGAGTGTTTCAAAAACATATGTTGATAAGTATCATTCATATATTTCGGGATGAGCAGTGCTGTTAGTGATTCAAATCCCATCTTTATCGTATTTAGAGTTCATTACGGTGCAGTACTACAGCCAATTACATTACATACAGCCCATTTTCGTTTAGCGTGATATTGGATGAATTAATTATTAGCCGATACAGTTCAGTTACTTGTAATGATGAAATTGCGTAGGCAGATACACAGAAGGGGCGCTTGATATGACGGTTGAGCAAGTGCAATGACTCGTATGAAATCCGTGGCCTGAAACTATATCTGGCTAAAACCGAGTACATGATGTGTAACCCTTCAGATTTCTCATCTGTATGAAGAGATCAGTAACTTTACAGGCCAGTATAAAAACCTAAGATCTTTTCTTCATACTAATGGTGATATTAAAATCACTGGCAAAATAGCGGTGTAAGTAAAGTCGACCGGCGTCAAAATGCCTGATTGATATGTAAAACTGTCACCAGGCCAGTTTTTTTAAAAGGTGTTGAAACATGGCCCTTACACGAAAGACGTAATTTGAGGCTGCATGTTACGGAGATGGATATGCTGCGATGGATGTGTGGTATTACGCGTAAAGATCATATTAAAACCTCATATCCGCAGCAGTCTCCCTATTCTTGATGTAGTGGATAAAATGGAGGGAAGTTGAGGCGATAACGTCATGTTTTGCGCCAACCGACATGCTACGTGATGAACAAATGCCTACACGCCGAAAAACCCATATGCAACACCAAAGAGACAGACTCAAGAATCGTGGAACATATATCTTATGTACTTACTATTAGAGGTGTCGAACTTCGATCAAGTGGAGACATAAGAGTAGGAAAGTAGATTCTGGGCATAACAATAGCAGCCGACTATTAAATAAATATTTTTTGTTTAAGCATTTTTACGTTTATCACACAAACCACACACATAAAACAGCCAACTTTGTTTAACATAACTATTAATAATAACATAACATAATTATTAATAAAATTCCCCAATCTTTTAATTTCAATTACGTTTTTCTTATCCTACTACCGAATTGTTGTCATATTCGTTACCCCTTCGAAAATTACCGAATTGAATCCGATGAAACTTTTTAGACAGTACATTTAAATATTGACTCAAACATCTGCAGTCACAAAAACAATAGTAGAAAACCCTGTACCTATTAGACTACGCACAACGTTCTACGGAATAGTGTAATTTATTAAATTCTTTTTCTTAGATGAAATATATAATAATACAGTTCTTAACAATTATGGCAATTAGTAACAGTGAGTTGAGTCTGACAGAAATCTTGCATTTTTTTTTAAATCAACCAGTTACATAATGCTTAACATCAAATTAAATTCATTGATATGAAACTTAAAGCTGGTAATTTATCTAATACATCGGGAATACAAGTAACGACGATTTACGAAAACAGCATACGCTGTCAGTCGGTTGATGGAACCTATGTTATTGGTGACATGCAATGTACGGCATGTAAAAATCAGTAGGGTTAGTCTTGAATCTCGATTTCATGTAAATTGGAAAATGGAATCGAATATATTGTGTACCTTAACACGTAAACAAAGTTAGTTCCAAAAAATTCAATGATTCTGATAAAATAGGTTATTGTTTATAATTAACTTAATGTCAATAATTTTGAATAGCTAGGTATTGTGACAATATTAGCTATTCAAAAGTAGGTATCTAAAATGACATATACAATTACAATTTGTATGAGTAACCTTACAGTCTCATTGGCAGTTAGCTACAGTTCTGTGTAAAAACTTTTTTAGGAGGCTTCCTATTTGCCGTGTCTTCGCCACGACCAAGAGTGAATTAATTATTGTAGAATCTAAGACATATCATTTAAGTAACTGCCAAGTAAGTTCGCCATGAATAAAGGATTAAATAAGTAACTTATTAAAATACTCTACATATTGGGTAAAATTCTCAATTTAGTTAAATCTCACTCGATGAACTTGGCTAATTATTTTTGTATGAAAAATTACAGCGAACAAGCACACGGTAAGAGATTACCGAAATCTATAGACACTATGACGTTACAGGTGCGTCTCGGTCCAGAGGCCGCTATTTTAAGCCTATTGCATAAGTTTACATCTACGCTACACTCCGGATTAGACCATGAAATAATCATTATG
Organism: Calephelis virginiensis; assembly: GCA_002245475.1. NCBI lineage: Eukaryota > Metazoa > Arthropoda > Insecta > Lepidoptera > Riodinidae > Calephelis > Calephelis virginiensis. Next base: position 7,091 of record NJDC01001732.1, on the reverse strand, counting down.
GCAGCAGGAATGGGTAAGGAGGTGGATTCCTACCCGGGCATGTTGCTGCTCGCCTCGTATAAGCTACTTTGCACTGAAGCAAGTGGTTTATTCTGCTCAGCAGACCCGGGCCAACACGGGGAAAATGGGTTAGATAATGATGCCATTGCTTAACCTAATCTGAGACACTGACCTGTCGACTTACTATAACAACTTATGACTTATGAACATTATGAATTTAACACCTGACGGAAAAAGAGGGTTGTTCTGTGTCTGTGAGTGAGTGTGTGTGTATATGTGTTTACGTGTGTGTGTTTGAGACATTAAAACTTTTGATACGGATGCACCTATTTAGCTGCGGATTTTTTGTTTGAAAGCTGACGGAAGCTGGAAGGTGACTGATTAAGAGGGTTCTTCAGGGGTTTTTCAGGGGTTATTTGACATTTTTAATTTAACAATTTTAAGCCCCAGCTCTTTGTCTATGATAAGTTAGTACAAGACGTATCTTTGTAATGTTATTCTTTAATTAATTTACCCTAATGAATTTTAAGACAAGTTGTAGCAGAGTAGGTACCTATTAGAATTTTAGTTATTACATGTTTGGTTCTAGATTTAAAATTTACTTATATCACTAAATAGTATAAAACAAAGTCACTTTCTCTGTCCCTTTGTCCCTTTGTATGCTTAAATCTTTAAAACTACTACGCTGCTACTACGCAACGGATTGTGATGCGGTTTTTTAATAGATAAAGTGATTGAAGAGGAAGTTTTATATGTATATTTTATACCCGTGCGAAGCCAGGGCGGGCTGCTAGTTGGTTATGAAATCTAGTTTCGGGCAGGCATCTCTGTATTTTATTGGATTTCTTTTCATTTCATTAAACACTTCTATATAACTATGTAACTGACTATCGGCATAACTATGAAAATATATAAGTAAAAGTAAATATAAGTATCAACAGAAGCTTTTTTTTCTCTAGTTTTTGGCGTTAACGTTAGTATGTGCTAGGTATTAGTCAAGTTATCAGATTTAACAAACTCGGGTTTAAATTATTCAAAACTAGCTGTTCCGGCGAACTTCGTACCGCCCGTTCAGTTTGACGTTTTTCCTAGTTTCCTCGCTGTTGTAAGGGATAAAATGTACCCCATGTACTTCTCACGGTTCTAAGCTACCTTACCACCAATTTTCAGCCTAATCGGTTTAACTATCAAAACTTATAGACGATTCATCTTTCATATTATTTTTGTTTTATTGTCTTTAAGGTGTATTCTGCTATTCGGAGCGAAGACAAATAGCACGAATCAAAACCATGAAAACTGGTCCAGCTGATCTCGAGTTTTAGGTGTTGTAACAAATCCGAAACAAACCGTCAAAGAAAGTCATGGAGTAAACCAGTGGCCTCAAGCTCAACGAGATTTGGCGGGATCGCGATAATACATTATACACTAATTTCTTAACGATTATTTCATTTGTGCACTTCCACTGAAAAAAAAAACGAAATAACCAAAATTGACTAATTTTATCTGAGACGATAAAAATTAACTGAGAATTTCACCAATGTAAACACGAAATTCAATAATTACGAAAAAAAACTGCGACCATAATTTCTCTCGATGGCCCCTCGCCCCATGCAATACTTTTGTATGATAATGGAAGGCAAACAAGCAGACGGATTTCCTGGTGGTGAGAAATTCACGCCGCCTAGAGACACCAAATGAAGTAATGGCGCGTTGCCAACCTGAGGCCGGGATGTTAGGCTTCGTGCAAAAGTAAGTTGACCGGCTACCTTACCCTCCGAACCGGAACATGCCAACGGTAAGCATTGCACGTTATGGTGGCAGGAATAGGTAAGGCGATGGTGCCAATCCGGGCGAGTCGCTGTGAAACTCTACTACCTAGTAGGATGTCACGGTGTTAGTGACTGTAAGCCTATGCTCGCCTTTATTATCGCCTATATCGCCTCCCAGAATCCAGGGAATATGGGCGTGATGATACTTTTTTAAATAAGCTTTCTTTATTCTTTTATATAAACTTTTATGAACGAAAGTATCAAATAGGTACCTTCGTTCATTAAAGTTACGTAAAATGTGCCTAAGTACAATGTATTCTCTACCCTGGTTTAAATATAGCATCTAGATTCAAAGTACAAACGTTCACGTGTTTATGAAACCGTTCTCCTTTGATTTCAGTCAGAAATGTTAATTAAGTTTAATATTAATTGATTTTTCATCAGTCATTGACGGAACTGTAAATGAAATCTAAAATTACGGAACAATTTCTTGTTTGATTAATATATATTAATTACGTTTTCAGTTTAATGAGACTAGAAGTTTCGTACGGGTAAAAAAATCAGTTATCTAACGTCGACATTTAGACACGCGGTAGTGCGCCAAGCCAAGTTCAAACACAAGGCATCTCGACGTGGACGCAGCGAAAAGTGTCATGTGTTATGTGTGTGTGCATGTGTGTCATCATGTGTTGTGTTACACCAATCATATTGAACTACTTTTGACGCCGTCACAAATAAAATGTTTAGTACTTAAGAAATACATGTCTTTGGATAAATTATTTAAATTGAATCTAATCCCAAAGTAAGCATTATAATGATTGTGTTATGGATGTTCGTCAACGATACTCACACATAGAAATACTAGAATAAATTTAATAAAACCATCCAAACCCAGAAATTCTGACATCATGATTTTTATAACAAAAGTGCCATAGTGTATGAAGGTTACGCTAACCCCCATCAAAGAGGCAATGGAAATAGATAAAAATTGTGAGAAAACATAGCACAAAAATACGACCAAATCACACGCAATATGGGACACGGAAGCGTTCCCGCCAAGACGAGCATATTATTTATCCAGATTTTTCGAAAGCAAAGTTCAATGTAATTCTAGTTAATTTTTCAGAAACTTACATTTTTAAAAATCTTGCTTAAGAGTTTGTGATGGGTAGGGGGTTGCACTTAATTTCACAATGTATCATTAAGGGGCAAGGAATATTAGAAAAACCTCGCTTCATTTATGGATGCACCCAAATCGACTTGTCACTCCATAAAACTTGGTAATTTGTTCTTCGCTCTTGGTAGGTCAGTTTACATAAATTGAAGGAGAAGTCTAGTTTGCCTTTAAGGATTATCCTTCTTGAAGTTGTAAGGATAAAACGACAAAGCCATTAGAGGACGTTCTCTGCGGAGCAGATTTGAAGATAAATTTTAAACAAACTGGAGTTGTAAAGGCTTTCAACTGGGCCTTGAATATACATATGTACCTATGTAAGAGGGTTACTATCTTGACGCCCAAATCCCAGAAGAGCTAGGTAGAGGTAAGTACAACCATGGCACCCACAACTAGATGAAGACACTAAGTCCTACAATGTGATAGGTGACAAGCCTATTTCCAACCAAGTCCATATCCAATCCCGAGCAACGTTGTTTTCATTAAAAATCGAAAAAACACAATTACTTTTTGTTGCCCGACCCGGGATCGAACCCAGGATCATATGGAATCAAGTCCTACACCGGACTGCTGACCACAGAGGCGATTCGTAATTGCATATTTTTAAGTTGTAACACAGCTAGGAAGCAGAAGGAACATCATAAACTCTTCATCTTCTCTTTCTTTTAGCATGGATTATGATAGCAGCTTCTCTTTCTTTTAGCATGGATTATGATAGCGGCGAATACTGAAGTTATGCCTTAAGCGGCTGGAATAGGCAAAGCGGAGGTATCAATCAAGCTGTTGTAAGGCACTCTCCCACATGTATTCACGATTTCACCTTTCTTTAAACTTTATTGAAATTGGTTAAGCAATTCTCCCGTTGTGCAGCAACAAACAGATAGAAAATCACTTAAGTAGTTTTTAGACACGGATTTGTTCAGCTTTTGGTATACATATTAGCAAACTGCATTGGCAAACTTTATTTCACCCGTCTCGTGCGATGTGATTTTTTTATTTACCTATTTTAATTAAAAAAATCATCCATTTTTAAAATTCTGATATTCTATAAAATATTCTAATTGACATTTTATAACTAATTGACATTAATGTTATTGCAATGAACAAAAAGCCTGTTGGTAGTAACAACATATTCCCCGTGTTGTTCCGGGCTCCTTTGCCCGTGCCATGTGCCTTCGTGCCAGGCAGTTCGTAAATGACGAGCATAGGCTTACCGTCACTAAGCGACTCACCCAGATTAGAATCACGCACCACCTTACCTATTCCTGCCGCCATAACGTCATGACGTGTTCCAGTTTATAGGGTAAGGTAGCCGGTAAACTTACTTTGCTCGAGGCCTTATATCTCGGCTTCAGGTTGGCAACGCACCATAACCACCTTTGGTGTCTCTAGGCGGCATGAATTTCTTACCATCAGGAAAACAAGCAGACTTGTTTGCCTTCCAATATCATAAAAAAACATTTATATATATAGATAAGGCAAGGTGTAATCTTAAGGGACTTTTTACACCATAAAACTTAGTCATATCTCGTGTTAGTTTATGTAAGTTGCGAGTAAGTCTAGTTTGCCTTTGAGGATAATCCTTCTTGAAGTTGTTAGGATAAAACGTCGCTAATGCTATTAGCAAGTGTTCTCTGTGGAACAGACTTGTGGGAAACTTTTAAATAGCTGGAGATGACTTGAATATATAAAATCTGAATATTACGAATAATGTATATGCAAATTGGATATAAATGCAAGTAATAACGATAACTACAACTACACTCTTAAAACTTCTCATTTAATCTCATCGATCTTTTTAAGGTGCCCTGGGCAATTAAGGCCCGCTTAATTTGAACCGATATTTTATATCAAGGAATAAATTAATTAAGATCGTATCCTAATAAAACGTTTAATTGAAAAATATGAAACACGGATGACGTACATTTAATTAGTTTTACTCATAAAAACTATTAATGTAAAACATGGTTTTGGGAAGTCAGAAAGTTCTGCAAGGATAGTGAGATTTGGCATTCGATACTCTCTGCTTACTCCGCAAGGGACCAAACGTGAAGATATGTGTGAATGTTTGTAGCTTTAACAACGCTAAAAAATAAAAGCTAAACTATTTCAACTAAAAGTCATACTAATTGTAACAACATTCCTAAATTATGTTATTTGTAAGATACATCTAACAGGTTTTTATATCTATGAATTAGTAACATTTATAAGTTTTTTTTTAATATACATAATTAAACGTTTGTTGGATTCTTATTAACGTAGATATTGCTAGCACATATAAAACAGTATAGTGTATCATACTACACCCGGAAGTTATTTGTGAAGCATAAACATTTATACGATAAAAAGTTAAAGATTGTCAACACATAGGTCGAATTACACTACAGCGAAAAATCAACCATTTTTTTGAAGTAAGATATAAAGAAATGTATTGATTCCGAGAGAGGAAAAATATAAAAAAATATTTTAATATTTGCTAGATCTCAATCTCATATAGGTATTAAAGTCTAAGCACCTGTGACACCATAGATGTCAAAGGTGCGTCGCAGACTTGTGGCCGGGATGTTAGGCTGATTGTGCAAGTCTACCTATCTACCCTAGCCTCTGGCCCAAGACATGGAAAAATCATTATGGCGGCAGGCATAAGTCAGGCGGTGAATTCCTACCTAGGAAAGTTTGCTCAGCACTCTACCATCAGTGATCTTTTTGGTAATGACCTGTATTTTAACCAGTGCTCGCTTACGAGCTGCCTAGCAGTGAGGCAGATGGTCTTTTCTACTTAGTGGACCTGGACTAACACGGGGAGCATAAGATCTTTGCTCTGAATATAAATATCTATACTTGAGATCGTATTGGTCCGGGCTCCTTTGCAGAATAGACCATCTGCCTTTCTACTAGGCAGCTCGTAAAAGGCGGGTACAGACTTACCATTGAGAACACCGTGACATCCTACTAGGTGGTAGAGTTTCTCGACTCGTCCGGATTGGTACCACCGCCTTACCTGTTCCGTCATAACGTCATGACGTCTTCCGGTTCGGAGGGTAAGGTAGTCAGTCAACTTTTGCTCGATGCCTAACATCCCGGCCTCAGGTTGGCAACGAACCATTACCACCTTTGGTGTCTCTAGGCGGCGTGAATTTCTTAAAAAAAAAGTATCTTCACGCCCATATCCTCGAAGAAGTAGGCAGAGGTACAACCAAGGCACCCACGACTAGCCGAAGACACTAAGTCCCACAATGAGATACATTGTGGGACTTAGTGTCTTCGGCTAGTGGTGGGTAGTCGTGGGTGGGGCAATCCTATCGCCAACCAGGCACATTTCCAATCCCGACCAACATTTTTTTTATTAGAAAATTGGAAAAATCCAATTTTCTTTTTGTTAGCCGACCCGGGATTCAAACCCGGGACCGCATGCAGTCAAGTCCAACACCCGGACCGCTAGACCACAGAGGTGAATTTACCATCAGGAAATCCGTTTGCTTGTTTGCCTTCCATTATTATAAAAAAAATACTTGTGATCGCATATTACTTGAGCTCGGCAGTTGATTATAATAAATGATTGTAATCTAGATCCCATTATTATTTTATTATATTTTATTAACATATAAATATAAAAAAGGCGTAAAAAACGATGTAACATGAGATATAAATTTGTTTTACGTATGCCAATCTCCTCCTATATACCGAATAACAGTTTATAGGGCAATAAACTCTAAAAAACATAATTTTGGTCATAACCCTAAACAGGGCCAAAATGTTATGAGTTTACGTCTTTCTCATTTTCTTAGTGTTGCTATTTACATAATGCAATATACTTTTTATGAGGAATTTCCATTTTCATAAAGTGCGGTGATCTGACTAAAATGACATTATCTTAAACACAATAAAACTTAAACAAAACCAATTCCATGTTTAATATAGGTATTATACAGGCTTATTGGAAATGTGTCCCGATCCCGTTAAGGGGTGTAGATGAGGTCACTAGCTAACTAATTACCCATGAGTATGCGCGGAAAAAGTGAACCAATCACGAGTTATATTTTTTTTTCCTTTTTTTTAAAAAAAATAGGGTACTACAACTTTCAAAACAAGATTAAAAAAAAACTACGGCGTATTTTAGTATAAATATTTATTATCCAGTTACAGCT
>NJDC01001731.1:119921-139279 GCA_002245475.1 Calephelis virginiensis | reverse complement strand
GGAGTTTTAAAGCAAAGGGATCCGGTGCACTAATGAGGGTCACTAGGTTTATCTTACAAAGAAATATTAAAAAGGAAAAAGATGTGCTTGTTGTAAAATGATACTGAAGGGTTGTCACATTTCTAGAGTAATTTTATTTTTAGGGCATTTTACTTACTTTTCTTTTGTAACAAAACAAAGTACAGTTTTCTTCTAAATTATACCTTATATTTTATCAATAAAAAATTAATAATTAAATTACATAATTAATTATCGCCTCTGTGGTTTAGCGGTCAAGGTGTTGCACTTGACTGCATGAAGCGCCGGGTTCGATTCCCGGGACGGGCAACAAAAAAAATTGGTTTTTCCATTTTTATAATGGAATTTTTCCATTTGCCTGGGAATGGTTGACGCCCGGTTGGCGATAGACTTACCATCTATCACACTGTGGGACTTTGCTAAGTGCTAAGTGTCTTTAGCTAATCGTGGGTGCACTGGTTGCGACTCTGCCTAACTACCTATAGGGATATGGGCGGTTAGATACTTTTTAATTTTTAATTATATTTATCCCCTGTGTAGGTCCGGAACGTGAATAGAAAAGACTACCTATATTTCTACCTGGCAGCTCATATGCGGCAAGCACGACTTAAATGGGTCACCATCAACTAGTCCACCGGTTCTGCAAATTCTACGGGTTACCTTACATCCACCGCTATACGTATTATTGCCATCATAATGAAAATTTCATGTTTTACCATGTTGAGTCGCATAGCCGGTAGTCTTCACACACTAGTGACACAGGAAAGCGACGCACTTCAACACTTTATACATTTTTTAAATTTATTTAATGATAGATCTCTAATATCAATGGGCAGCTTATTGTAGAAACGTATGCATTTACCCAAAAGGATTTACTAATTTTATGGAGATGAGTTATGTATACGGTTACATTGATGCAATTTACTTAGAAATACTTGTACTTTCCACAATATATTTTATTATTTTTTATTTTTATGGTTTAGCCAACCGGTTTCGCTATACAAGCATCAACAGGGCTATATAACAACTCTTATATGATGATGCTTGTATAGCGGAACCGGTTGGCTAAACCATAAAAATAAGAAATAATAAAATATATTGTGGAAAGTACAAGTGTTTCTAAGTAAATTGCATCAAGAATGGAATTCCACCAAGCACCGACGATAAGAAGTATAGAATCTACGGTTACATTATTTTTTTCTCTCGTATTTACGTCGTGAACGTCGCATTTTTTTGCAAACATAAATAGTTTTTTTAAACATACATTAAGTTCTCATAAATATATTGAGAACAGTTTAATTAAACAATTAAAAGAATATGTAGGCCAGGGTTGACTTTTACTGTCACGAAAGCCGTGTGCTTGTTCTATGTCTATCTTATACCTTTAAATGAGCAATCCTTGTATATCCTATTAATATTATAAATGCAAAAGTTTGTAAGTATATATGTATGGATGTTTGTTACTCTTTCACGCTCGAATGGCTGAACGGATTTGTCTGAAATTTGGAAAACATATAGATTGTGACCTGGATTAACATATAGGCTATTTTTAATCCCGATCGCACACCGGGTTTCTACCTGCTACCTGCTTCGCCCGCGTTTTCATAGAAACCCGGTGTGCGATCGGGATTAAAAATAGCCTATATGTTAATCCAGGTCATAATCTATATGTTTTCCAAATTTCAGACAAATCCGTTCAGCCATTCGAGCGTGAAAGAGTAACAAACATCCATACATACATACTTACAAACTTTCGCATTTATAATATTAATGGGATGTAATTGGAATCTCGGAATCGGCTCCAATGATTTTTAGGAAATTTAGTATGTAGGGTGTTTCGGGGGCGATAAATCAATCTTGCTAGGAATCATTTTTAGAAAATGTCATTTTATTCGTGTTTAAACTGAAAAATATGACTCTTCCTGACATCTATTGGCAAATAATAATACTATTTTTTGTGAGCAATAAAGTTGTTCCAGCAGATTGCGTTGTTAAGTGACACGATCTCAATGAGCGTTTGCTAAGAAATTTTATATTATGGGTAATATAATTTCCGAAAAACACAATTTATAAAAAAAAATACCGAGCAAAGCTCGGTCATCCACGTACTCATGTACGTGTAATCCATCATTGTCCAGAAAATTTGATCCATAGCACACAATCCAAATAATTTAATCACTATGATGCTACTAAAACTGACTTGACATAAAAATGTTTTTTTTTTTTGACGGACACATTTAAATTTGGTAATGTTAGTTTTTAAAAAGAATTCTCCCCGAATTAGGAGGCAGTGACACAACCAGTGCACTCATGACTAGCCGAAGACATTAAATCCAACAATGTGATAGGTAGCAAGCTAACCGGACACATATCCAATCCCGAGCAAATTTTTTGTTAGAAAATTGGAAAAACCACATTTTCTTTGTTTTACTACCCGATCCGGGAATCAAATTCGGGACCTCATGTGATCAAGTCCAACTATTAACGAACGTGGCAATTGCATTACTTTAAGACAATGAAAACATTATCATTATAGGTAAAATCGGTTAAATGTATGATAATTACTCAATAACCACTTATCGAAGTCTTTAAATAATTAGTTCCGTAAATTGCTTCACCCAATAAAAGCTTATATATAAAAAAACCCAATCGAATTGAGAATCTTATATTACGTCAGTCGGTAAAAGTAGAATCGTCGTTATTACGTGTGGAAAATCATCCCAGTTCTGGTACTTGACTCCGTTTTGAAGTAATCAGGTCAGGCATAAATGTTGTCCGGTATTAGTGAAGTTATAATGCAAGGGGCTTCGCTACACTAACGAGGGTCGCTGGGCTTATCTTACAAAGAACTTTCACAGATAAAAAGATTGGCTCGTTATGTAAAAAATTATGTCTATTTGGTGAAACATATTTCGTCAGCGAACAATTTTTAAATTAACTTTATGTTTAAATCCGTCTCTGTCCTATCAGTATAGTCAGGTTGATATAATTATATTTTATAAGGCGTGCGGAGTTGTTGGCAACACAACATTAATTTATGTTTAGTAAAATATGTTTTTTAAGTAGCAACACTACAGCTACAACTTTTAAATACAATTAACTGTTTTACGTATTCTCCAATTTTAAATTAAAAATTACAACCAATTGTGGTGTATTTATGTTTGCCGACTCTTCTAACATCAGCGCATAGTCTGCAGATTCTTTTTCTAACTAAGAAGAATTAATTATTTTTTATAGGATAGGAGATCAAATTAGTAGACTGATTTCCTGATGGGAAGATGTAAGTGTCGGCTTTGGCACTACATTAGTTCGTCACTAGTGTGTTATGCCACTTATGTTGGCCAGGTTTCCGATTCTTCAAGCTGAACGTGTGTGGCAGGCCTTGATCATCATCGTGGTGTTATTTGTTTACTTTGGATCAAATAAAATGACGCGTTACCAATCTGATGCTGGAATGTTAAACTTCATAAATAAGTCTACCGGCTTCCATATACTGCCCACTGACACCCACTAATAATTTTCCATACTGAAAGATTGAAGTTAAGGGAAGAAAATGGAAGAATCCTTTATCAATGCCATTGTTGTCAAGTATTTACCTTGTTTAATGCAGTCTGTATTGGAAAAAGGGATCAACTTTCAAAGATAATAAATAACTAACTAAACATAGAAGTGCTAATCTGCTTAAAAAAATAATAAGGTCTACTTTACAAAATATGTTTTACCTATCAAATATCCATAAAAATGAGAGGAAGTACGACAACAATCACAATCTAAACTGCTGTTTATGTTGATTACTACCTAGGTGAACAGTTTACAATGTCAAACATAATACAATTGATTGAATATACCTTACACATTATCTTGCTGCAACTTCAGCAAATACGAGGTGGTGTTTGGACAGTTTGATGAGACAATTGTCTGGGGGCGCGCACCAATTAACTGGCAGTTGGCTCAGACCGTGATTAATTCACCACAGGTGGACAGGACATTCACCTAATCTAGTCCAATTATGAAAATTCCACGCATTGTGTACACATGTTATAAAATTCGATTTATGTTTAACTTTTTAAAGAATAATCTGTAACAAAATGTAAGCAGTTACAGCCTTTTGTCCACGTAACTACATAAGATATACATTACACATAACGCCTACATACACAAAAATAAACTAATAAAATTGACATATTAAAGGGCTATTTATTTTTTTAAATAAGAATATATTTATGATGTGATATTGTAAACAGAAGAAGGCTAACTAAATAATGACGGATATCAGTGACTGGCAGAAATAATATTAAAATTCATTGTAAATAACATTTCGAAGCTTTAAAGAGCGGTCTCTATTTAAAAATATTCGTATTTAAGACACAATTACACAGAAGTGTTGTATTCCAGTAACCCAATTATATTTTCTATCCTATTCGTCTGACCTCAATCCACTTTCCAGACTGAATGCGTATTGTTAGTGCACTTTCATATAAATAAAATCCTATTTCAAATAACACTTGAATTGTTTACTATAGTTTTCAAAGTACATGTTAGTGAATAAAGCGTTTATTTTCGAGTTAATTTCCATTTAATGTTATTATTAACCATTAATTGGCGTTTGACAGCTGGTTGACGTTTAACTCTTGAAGTTTATTGATTCTAATTGGCCAACTAATCCTAATCCAAATCCAATCAAAAATGGGTAACTTAGAGTCTGTTCACAAAGGACGTTTTACATGCTTTGACATACGCGCGTTCACGAAATACTTGAGCTAGAACCCATCCAGATAGCGTACCGTTTCAGTGAGCGAGACAGACGAGTGCCTGTGTGTATAACTTTTACACAAGTCTTTACAATTTGTGTCTAGAAAATCCGTGGAATTTAAACGTATTTAGTTCAAAATTTAGCAATACAATGAAGTCAAAAAAGAGTAGCCATCGAATAGAATAATGTTTTATTTTACGGCTACCTGTTTTGCTTTTATATACTTTTAAAATGTACCATATGGTCGGAGATATCTATAGAATCACGCTTTACCGTCAAACTTTTCTTCGTTTAAGAAATTTTCATCGACGGTATACAAGATGCAACACGATGTCTGCATTGGAGTCAATAGTATCTCGACGTGATATAAATTTCTATTTAACGCGCTTAAAACGCCCTTTGTGGACAGGGCCTTGAAATTGCGTTTGATATTGATCAAACAAAAACATTTAAAACAAGTTTTTGCGCGAGGCTTCGCTCGCATAGACCTAACCAACGTACCTACATCCAAACTAAAGTTCACAATCGCAATAACTATTTTACTGTATAATTTCCTTGATTTTGTTCCTAAAGCAATTGTGTTTATCTATTCGTCATAATATTTACAATCGTGTAGTTTGATTATTTGAGGGACCAGATCTTAACTAAGAGCTAAGCTATGATTCATTTAAAGGAAATATTTTAGATTAAAAAAATGTTTAAAGCCGCAAATAATAACATCAAAAATGCCAGAATTGGAAATGAAAAGGTAAACATCCCTTAGCATAAATGTAGGTATTGATCAACATTTCAGTTACTTTTATCAGGATAAATGTACAATTCTCGTGGGAGAAAAATCCATGCAAACGAAGTCGCAAGCATCAGTTAGTAACATAATAATACCCATTTCACAAAAGGCTATTTCATGTTGGGTGATCCTGTAAGTGAACTCACGTTCCAGATATAACGTTCAACACAATGGCGGATTGGATTTCAGAAAATCAATGGACGCATTAGCAAGGAGCCGGACATTTCCTTTGAGGCCGCTCACGAGGTTAATGCTGGATCCATCCCACTTGACCCTTGTAACGTGATGCGTCAGTGGTGCTTCCATATTGCCTTCACCACTTCTTATTATCGTTCAAACATATTTTGGAAATAGAAAATTATGAATTATTACAATTTCCAAATTTTATTACAACTTACAAAAATATAATCTCAGTGCAGCTGCAGATTACACATATCTAGTTTCTGTTTTACTATTAGTAATCGTAAAAGAAAAAAAAATTAGGTTAGGTGATAATAAGTAAAATTTATAGAACTTATCAATAACAAATTTATATAAATCTTGATTGTCTAAGTACTGATAGGTAATGTTAAATATATTATATATGTGTACTGTTTTAAATTCAAAGTGAAACTTGTCTCTTGATCGTATTTGGCAAATCAAAGGTACATTCAAAAGAGAATGGAAACAACCCTCCCTTTCCACATAATATTTAACTTATAAGCTATATTAAAGAGTGATTTCGAAAGCTTCAAAAAGAAAAATAAGTGTGTTTTTGTGACTATCCATACCGCCTGCGTAATTTAACAATCATATATTAATAAATATTTTTCTTTTGATAAAGACTTGTATACATTTTTTTAAAATAAAAGACCAAAAATCTAATTCAATCTAGCAAAAAAATTGACATTATTTAACCGTGTCATGAAAGACATCTTAATAAATAAGAAACTTGATTTAAAGGCAACTATAAAAACAAGTGGTTTGACAAATTGGTTAGCGGAAATAGGTATAGATTTAAAGGGTTTCTTTTACGAGTGAGGCCTGTCGGGGTTAATAGGGGATCTGACCCCTCGTGATTGACCCCTTAGATGAATTCTAAATTCCGAGCTCGGATGAGGTCAGGGTTAAGTTTAGTTGGAAATTCGTAATTTCGATATAACTTTACGACTCACCCAACCACCATCGCCTTAGTCGTTCTTTGCCACCACGTTTGTATTTATATTGTCATGTTCCGGTTATGAGGATAGCCGCTAATAATAATAACAGGTAGAAGAAATTCTACAATACTTGGTAGACAAGACAGCGTTTATCCACCTGGCAATCCAATAGCTTTTTTGTTTCTATACTTCTTATCGTCGGTGCTTGGTGGAATTCCATTCTTAATACAATTTATTTAGAAACATTTGTACTTTCCACAACATATTTTATTATTTTGTATTTTTATCAGGTATTTTGTATTTGTATTTTTGTTTATAGCGAAACCGGTTGGCTAAACAATAAAAATTAAAATAATAAAATATATTGTGGAAAGCACAAGTGTTTCTAAATAAATTGTATCAAGCTTTTTTTGTCATACTGTGAGAAATAGCAACACTTACTGGTGCCAATGCAAAACATAAAATATCTTTTGTAGGATCTTAGATTTACGTTAATTCACTTACTTTATCCCTTGTTGGTCCGGGACCGCTGCTGCTTTAATAGGCCAGCTGCCTCTCTGCCGCCATAATGGTTCTGTAATGTTCCGACCTGGAGGGTAGGCTTGCCGGTTGCACAATATACCTGACAACCCGGCCACAGGATAGCAATGTACTTGTAACATCTAAGGTGTCTATAAGGCATGGTTATCCCTTACCATGAGGGACCCGTGTGTGCGTTCGCAGACCTATCACATAACAAATGGGGAGTGCTGAGTATTTAGCAGTTCCATCCCGTGATGAGCCGGTAGATATAAATTTTATAGTCTAACAAAACTGCCATAATAGATAGTATATCTTTAACATGTATTGTTCCTTTAGGTGCTTATTTGTTATCTTAACGTATAAAATTCTTTATGTAAAATAATTCTGAAGTCAGTGGCGGAGATATGCCAAGCGTAAGTTGTATTTCCCCGAAAACATTGCTTCAGATAAGACAGTTCCCGACCCTTTTAGAGTGTGAAACGAAACTAAATAAATGCTGTACATAGCAATTTTCATCGATTCCTTAACAGAACCAGTTTTAATAGAAGTTATACTTGCTATCGTGGGCTACCAATGACACATTGTCGATTACCTACCCAATTAATATGACAGTTTAAATACAAAAACGCTTATTAATTTATTTATTTCTTTATTTTTATGACATTGGAAGGCAAACAAGCAGATGGATTTCCTGAAGGTAAAAATTTCAGGCCGCCTGGAGGCCAATCTGAAACCGGGATGTTAGGCCTTGAGTAAATAAGATTACCGGCTACTTTGTCCTCCGAACTGGAACACATCAATAGCAAGCACTGACGTTATGGCTGCAGGAATAGGTAAGGCGGCTGTACCAATCCGGGCGAGTTGTCAAAGTTGCCAAAGGCATGTTATCGAACAGTTACCCAATTAATATGACAGTTTAAACACAATAACGCTGGATTTTAAAGAAAGTTCCAGAAGGTTTAAAGGTATCTAGCAACTATTTTCCAGGATTATTGTTGTGACCGATATGATATGATTTGATGTACTGTCCTAACAAAAAGAAACGAAAATCATACCAATTCTAGCCTAACAAGGAAATGATTACGTATCTCAGGGACCAAAAGAAATTTAATGTCCACATTTGGTTACAACTGAAAATTGGTTAATTTGGAATTGCTTACCATAACGATTGATCTTCACTGAGTATCACTAACCAGTGGTTATCGACGAATCACTTATATCGTTACATCCATGTTTCTCTGTATCTGAATGTTTTTTCAACATTTATGCGAATAAATTTAATATCACCAAAATGCCTTAAGATAAAGCAGAATTCCTGACATTTTATTTTGATGGCTATACAAAGTTGATGCTTTATTCTAAAGTCAAAACATAGCCTCTCCTCTCTCAGTGTTCCATCGAGTGTTTATTAATTATAATTTAAGTAAGTGGTAACCTTTTTTAAGATATTTCAAAGAAAAATAAGTTTATATTTTAAATGTTAAACGTTCACACACAATTATTCATTGAAGTTTATTTTAATTTTTGAACTTGAAAACATTGGTGTCGCCATTTTCTATAGGTATTGTAAGTATTGCGTTTTAAAGAATACTACTGGTCGCCCGTTGTTAGAAATTCGACCATAATCAACTTTAAGATCTTGTTGATAAGAACGCCATCTTCATATCTCAAGACCAACTACTTTGTTTCCAAACTGTATAGCGCCATCAATGATACTTTATCGTTAACATAAATATATTTTTTTGGATGTTTCAAATGCATAATAGTGTGGGTAATGTTTTATTTATTGATTTAATGTACTTTATGAGCTATATTATTGAAAAATATTAGCGTTCTGCACTTCTGCTACACATGAACTATAACGGTCTTATTAATAAATACGGCGTAAAGTACGCCATGGTTTAACCAAGAATTATAGTCTTTATCACAATGTGATACAGACTATAATATCAACTTAATTTTACACCTTCGTTAGTCCACGTTTAATAATAAGACAGTAAGTGTGCCAAATTTTATGCTCCTCTGTTCGCGCAATTTTCGTAAAAAGAGGTCGAAAGTTTGGCATGACGTATTAATATATAGATTACGTTCTTAAAACATAAAGCGTCACGTGGTTAACGGACACGTAAAGAAAAAATGGAAAAGTTGGAGCGGGTGTTTACTGTCAGCGGCCGCTTTTCAGCATAAATGTGAGCAAGGGTCTCCATTCTACTGTATACCAGGCCAAAATATATACCATCTTAATGTTTGCTCGTGAAAACATAAGCCGCTCCCACTTGTTTAAACATATTACTTTAAAGCATTGCAACCCTGTCTTAAGTAACCTGGGTGAAAACAACAAAGTAACACACACACACGTGAAGATGAAATGACAAGAAGGGGCTCAGATGCTCTTTGCACAGGACCTGAATGTGTATTGATTTTGCACAATGCAGGATTTTGCACAAAATTTTTACCAATTGCATTAAATATGCAGCAAAAAGAGATAAAAGTTTTTAACTTTGTTTTTAAGTCTCTAAACAAATATATACACAAGAAGAGCCAAACACAGGAACCTGACTCTAGATCTTGCCTTGAAGCTGAGTCCAGGTTGCAATGATCCTCGGGGCTATCTGACCTGAACTCTTTAACATTAATAATAATAATATTAGAACTAGATATTTTACATTATTATATACTGAAAAACAAAATTATCATAGCAGGTTAAATATGTAGTTGTGTTTTAGGATATCTAGTATGTTACTATATATTACTTGCTACTGTCAAAACATATACCTATACTATTCTTGATACTATGGAGCTCTACAAGAGCGCTTGTGATTTACTCCTCATCTCTTTATGTTTAAATAATAATAAACATTACCTGCTTGTCGAGTTTCGCAGCGACTCAACTGGATTTGTACCACCACCTTATCTATCCCTGCCGCCATGACGTCAGTTTTTGCCAATGACGTGTTCCGGTTCGGAGGATAAGCCGGTAAACTTACTTTTGTTCAGTCTAACATCCCGGCCTCAGATCGTCCACCTGCCCACCTGGCGATATTACCACCTTTGGTGTCTCTAGGCGGTGTGAATTCCTGACCATCAGGAATTCCGTCTGCTTGTTTGCCTTCCAATATCGTAAAAAAATATACCTGGACAAATTACGCAAATTAAACAAATTCAAACTCAACACATCATATGCTTACGATATGGGATAGCCAACGGAAGAAATGCAAAGAAATACTTAAATACATACTAGTACTTACCTACCTATAAATTTAATAAACACCCAGATCCGAAATTACAGTAGTAGTAGTATCTTCACGCCCATATCCCCGAAGAGGTAGGCAGATGTACAACCAAGGCACCCACGACTAGCCGAAGACACTAAGTCCCACAATGTGATAGGTGGCAAGCCTATCGCCAACCGGGCACATTTCCAATCCCGACCAACATTTTTTTTTCATTAGAAAATTGGAAACATCCAATTTTCTTTGTGTTGGCCGACCCGGGATTCGAACCCGGGACCTCATGTAGTCAAGTCCAACACCCGGACCGCTAGACCACAGAGGCGATCACCGAAATTACAGTTCATTAAATAAATACCTATCCCCATCAAGAATCAAACCCGAAGCTAACGGTTGATCTATGAAATAATAGGCGTGTTCCTTAACCCCAATAAGTCAATGTACTATATATTTGTAATGTACATAATTCATTCTCGCACCTTTTTATATTCTTAACTCAGTTGAGTTAAAATAACAAGCACTGAGAGATGTTCCGCTTCCATAAAACGAGATAAATGTCTATCAATTTTTACATTCATATTTTACCTATAAATAAAATTTTAAATGTATTTACATATTTTATAATAATACTCGGAAATACTCTTAAAAACCGATACATTTGTTCCGATTCAAACCGAAACATGAAAGCTCCATTATCTGCTCAGGAATATTCCAGAGTACCAAGTTCAATGTAACATTAAATTATTTTATTTTAAACGTACTAATTGATTTCAGTCATGGAAATCGGATCTCAAATAGGCTGTTATAATTAGCGAATTTTGTTATTATAATACAATTACCTGACGAAAATAATATGTTTTAAATCTTTATGATATTGGGCAACAAATACCAAATTGCGAAAAATTCCAAATTAAAATCACATTTTTCAGGTTTTTGTACCCGGTGTGCAAAAACGGTAGGACCCTAAGAGTTTCACATTTACGTTTGTCCGACCATTCATATGTCACAACCGTTTAATTCTCAAATCATTGAGACTATATTGTAATACATACTTCCATATGTTATTAGAGTATCAGGTGCCAAATCTTACTTTCCTAGCAGACCTGTCTGGCTTCCTCCACATCCATTACCCATACAAACAGGCCTAACAAACTATTAGGACTACACAGTCGTAACTTACTAGACTTATTTATTTATTCTATGATCAGATTTATAATTTGAATACAAAAATAATGAAATAGAGCGCTCCTAAAACATGGAACTAAAACATTCCTACATATATTCCTCAATTCTATGATGTTGTAAAAAAATTCAATGTCATTCATATATAAATATTCCTGGACAAGTTACACAAATTGAATCTAACCCCAAAGTAAGCAAATTATATGCTTGTGTTAAGGGTGTTAGTCAACGATTCTAATACGTAGAAATACTTAGATAGATACCAGAATAAATTTAATAAACACCCATACCTGGAAATGCAGACATCTAAATGATCATCACACAAATGTCTGCCCCCGTCGGGAATCGAACCCGAGCCTCGCGGTTGTGCGGTGTAGTTAGGCGTGTACACTAGCCACTCGACCAACGAGGCGGTCAAAATATAAAAATATAAATGACCAAAACATTCCAGCTCATTACAGTGATATTCTTACAACTTTTCAATCCAAACACATACACGCTATTCTGGTGTCTAAAACCTTTCCTACCCTCAACTTGTTTTGCTTTATCCGAATATCAATAAATAAGAATTGATGGTATTTGCACAGGTTGTGGTGGAGTAGTGATTTATTTACGAGCTTCTTGTTCTTTTAATATTATTAGTACGTCGCCTCAACCTCCACCTACTGACTCTGCTTAGAAGTTATTACTTGAAATTCACCTGTCACAGACAAAATTATTATTAGGAGTGTTTTATAGTCCATCATCACAAGTTAACAATTTTCCCTCTTTCATAGAGCTTCGTCATACTTACATACTTTTCTATTTGCATAATGTTATCATAGGCGACTTCAGTACCTAACCATCATTTAATTTTCTTGTCATATAAACTACGCGTACCTAAATTAAAACCTACGATTCTTATGCAACGCAGTTTTAATGGACGCAAGCTTGATTGACTGGCCTTCAATAACTAATGAATAATGTGTACATCAAAAAGTTGAGAAGTTCAACTTTCATAACTTACAGCTTTATAACAAACATGCTCCCCTAAGACCGGTCAGAATTAAAGATTTATCAGCCCCGTGGCAACGGATGAGATAAAAACTCTCATTAATAAAAAGCATCGGGCGAAAGTTAAATTTAAAGCTGATGGTTCCAATGAAAGTTGCAAGAAGTTATAAAAACAAGAAATCGCTGTAATACTGTGTGTAAGGATGTTCAACGCCGCTATATTCACAAATCGGTTGAAAACGGAGACCCAGCTAAAATTTGGAAATTTCTTAGATCTTTGGGAGTTGGTAAAACGAATAAGCCTACCATCCTAAATAACGTCAATTTAAACTCACTTAGTCTACACTTTTCTACATCTAGCAGTTATGATAAAACTATTAAGTTACAGACTCTGCATAATATCTCCATGTTGCCAACTCCTACGTATCCATCATTTACCTTTAGCCAATTTTCTGTCAACGGTGTGAAAAAAACATTCTGTCTATAAGTTCAAATGCCGTTGGCAATGACAACATTAGTCGTAATATGATTATTCCTATTTTAGATATAATTGCTCCCTCTATAACAGAAATATTAAATTCATCAATTACTTCTGGAATATTTCCTAATGTTTGGAAGGAGACCTTTGTGATTCCTTTACCTAAAAATACCAATCCTGAACAGTTTTCTGACTTTCTGCCCATTTCTATTTTACCTTTTATCTCAAAAGTCCTTGAACGTCTTAACTACAATCAAAATTTTTTTTATGATATTGGAAGGCAAACAAGCAGACGGATTTCCCGATGGAAAGAAATTCACGCCGCCTAGAGACACCAAAGGTGGTAATGGTGCGTTGCCAACTTGAGGCCGGGATGTTAGGCCTCGATCAAAAGTAAGTTTACCGGCTAACTTACCCTCCAAACCGGAACACGTCATGACGTTATGGCGTCAGGAATAGGTAAGGTGGTGGTACCAATCCGGGTGAGTCGCTGCGAAACTCTACCACCTAGTCAGATGTCACGGTGTTAGTGACGGTAAGCCTGAGCTCGCCTTTTACGAGCTGCCTGGCAAGAAGGCAGATGGTCTATTCTGCAAAGGAGCCCGGACCAACACGGGGGAAAAGCCTACATTTTCATAAAAAATAACCTTTATAATCCTTTACAATCCGGTTTCCGTTTCGGTCATAGTACGATTACTGCTCTGGTTAAGATAACTAATGATTTTCGCAATGCAATGGATAGTAAAAAACTTACTTAAGATTTTAGTAATGCTTTTAACACAGTCAATTAATTAAGGTCAATTAATTTATCTCCTGTAGCAAATGATTGGTTTTGCAGTTATCTGCAAGGTCGCCGGCAGAGGATTCGATATGCAGATTTATACTCTGATTGGTCAGACATAGTTACTGGCATCAGGGTGGTGTTCTGTCTCCTTTTCTGTTTTCATTTTTTATTAGCTCCATTACTTGTCATATTTTGTCTCTCTACTATATGTATGCAGATGACTTTCAAATTTACTCTCATGCTGCTTTCGAAGATTTTCATTCCGCTTTTGATAACACCAATTCAGATTTGGCTTCTATTTGTGAATGGAGTACAAATTACGGCCTTAAAATTAATCCGAAGAAGTCACAAACTATAATTATCGGTAGCAGTAAGCTTATTTAACGCATCAATTACGATCACAAGAGAGTCTATACCTTTTTCTAAAAATGTAAAAAATTTGGGTATCTACCTTGATAATACATTATTTTGGGATTTTCAAATAAAAGAAATCAGTAAAAAGTTATACGCTTCCTAGAGCTCGATGAAACGCCTGAAGAATATCTTGCCCACACCGACTAAAATTGCTCTTGCGAATTCATTATTTCTCCCTTTGTTAGATTATGCTGACGTAAGCTTTATTGATCTCAGAAAGGATCAAATAAATAAACTAAAACGTCTACAGAATATCAGTTTCAGATTCATATTGAGTTTGCGTAAGTATGATCATGTGTCGAAATTTTGACTACAGTTAAAGTGGCTTCCTATTGAACTTTGACGTAATGCTCATGTTCTTACTCTGTTATACTGTGTGCTGTTTGACCTTAAATCCCCAAGTTACTTAAAAGATACATTCCATTTTTTCAAGTATGATGTATGATGGTACCCGGGGAGACCAAGGCTGACATTTCACGATCAGATCAATCGGATATTATCCGAGGGTGGTGTCAAGAGTCTCCGAAACCGGCGTGTTTGTATGAAAAGGGTTATGAATGTGAAGGAAGCAAGACAGGTTTGTCAGGAGCGTGAGGTCTGGCACTCGATACTCTCTGCCTACCCCATAAGGGACTTGGCGTGAAGATATGTGATGTGTATGTGTGATGTTAAAGAATTACGTTCTGCTCGAAATCTGTGTTTGCATGTCCCTCCACATCACACAAATTTCTATAGGCGCTCTTTTTCTGTGAAGGCTGATAAGTTATGGATTAGCTTACCAACTAATTTAAGACTCGCACAAACTTTAACTACTTTTAAAACTTTTGTAAAAGTACATTATTTGAAAAGGCAAAGTTGTATTTGTGATAACTGATGTGGTATTTACTTCCATTCAAATTATTGATCGCCTCTGTGGTCTAGCGGTCCGGGTGTTGGACTTGACTGCATGAGGTCCCGGGTTCGAATCCCGGGTCGGCCAACAAAAAGAAAATTGGATTTTTCCAATTTTCTAAAAAAAAAATGTTGCTCGAGATTGGAATTGTGCCCAGTTGGCGATGGGCTTGCCACCTATCACATTGTGGGACTTAGTATCTTCGGCTAGTCGTGGGTGCCTTGGTTGTACCTCTGCCTACCTCTTCGGGGATATGGGCGTGAAGATACTTTCAAATTATGTAACATTGTTATGTCTTAATTTGAAATGGTGTATCTTGTTTATTTTAGTTTTACATTTATTCTATTTTTGTTTTTGTTCTTATCCTTACTGTTATTATTAATATTTTAATCTTATGTTACAGTTTTTGTATGTTTAATCTCCTTTCCTACTGAACCTATGTTTATATTATCTCCTCAGTCATAAAGGTTGTCTGGTAGAGATCGCTTTGTTTGGCTATAATACCGCCTTTTGTTTACTATAAACTATAATAATGCTCTTGTTAATACATAATTGTAACATTGTGCACAATAAAGAGTTCATTCATTCATTCATTCACATCTTCACGCCAAGTCTTTTACGCGGTAGGCAGAGAGTATCGAGTGCCAGACCTCACGATCTTATGTATATCGTAAGATAACCTGTAGGTACGTTTGTACGTATCATCAAATATTTCTCTTTATTTTGAAATGTTCAGCTATGTGATCTTTTATACAGTGTGTTGTTGTAACTACATACAAATCAAATAACGAATAACTCAAATCGGACTTTCTCCATTATCCCAAACGATTCCCTTGTAGTGGGCAGGATGAAAAGTAGTCTGTAACCTTTCTCGAATCGTAAAGAATCTGCTAGCCAAATTTTCAGTTTTCAGGCATTCAGGTAGATATTTCAGGTTAAACAGATTCTACAAAAATCGAGGTCATGATAAATACAGCCAGAGAGACAAACAAAAACGCATTCTAAAATTACGGAAAGTATGATCCGCTGCCTCTTGTAAGTCGCCTGTATCTATTTGTTGCAATATCATCATTCTACAGAATTCAGTCCTCTGCATTTTATTATAAGTATAGATTTGCAACGAAAATTGAATTGAACGAGATTTAGGTCGTCCGGTAGGAATTTCAAATATAACTTTCGCATTTATACATAAATAAATAATAAATTATTAAATATTTACAAGTTACACAAATTGAATCTAACCCCAAAGTAAGCAAATCGTATGCTTGTGTTATGGGTACAACTATTCTAATACATATAAAAGACAAATAGATACCAGAAAAAACTGATAAACACCCAAACCCGGAAATGCAGACATCTAAATGTTCATCACACAAATGCCTGGCTCCGTCGGGAATCGAACTCGAGTCTCGTGGTTGGTCAGTGTTTAGTTAGGCGTATGCGCCAACCATTTGACCGACGAGGCGGTCTAGTACCTTAGTGTATGTAATTTATGGTATACTACCTGTTACCCGCGGCTTTGCTCGCGTGGCAGTTAATATATTTACCGAACTGAAGTTGAATTAAAAACTGTATGAATAAGTAAGTCCTTTTTAAACGTTTAACTAACGTTAAACTATTTAGTTTTAATCAATAGCCCATTCATAAGGACTTTTATACTACCTTTTAACCCCTATTTCACCCCCTTAAGGATAGAATTCCCAAAAACGCTTAAATACATTATATTATCTACTAATTTTTAATAAGTAGCCAATAAAATAAAGTTTCATGATTCTAACTTAAAAATGACGATCTTCCATACAAACTTTCAACGCCTATTTTACCCCCGGTTAGAGGTAGAGTTTCCAAAATTCCGTTGTTAGCGGGTGTCTGCTAAATAAAACGACCCTACTCACCAAATTTCATGGCTGTAACAGTTTTTGCTCGGCGTTGATGAATCAGTCAGGACATGTTATTTTACAAGTATAGATAATATTGTAATACAAATCACACGATGTCCAATACTTAGGACGTCCCTACACACTAAAGTGTAAGTGTTGTGTGTCTTGTTATGTTGCCAAGTGTATTCTGTACTGCAGTAGAGTCTATCAATTATATCTTAAATTACTGCGCATCTAATTCGTATAACGTTGGGAATTGGTTTTGAATCTTGATTATGAAATGCATTTTCATTGTGAAGTGGATTTGCTGGGAGAGGATACTCGCCGTCAAACCCACCAGTAACTCGCATTTGCATTTCGCACAAAAAAATGTAGCGACTTTACTCTTGATTTAAAATCGAAAAGTATAAAGAACATTTTGCCATTCATTTATTAATTTTGCCGTTAAAATGGAGAGGATTTTATATATAATAATAACGTAAACGTAAGCAGTTGCTTGTGGCAAATTTAAATTTTTTTTTTATGATATAAGAAGGCAAACAAGCAGATGGATTACTTTATGGTAAGAAATTCACACCGCTTAGAGATACCAAAGGTGGTAATGGTGCATTGCCAACCTGAAGCCGGGATGTTAGGCCTCAAGCAAAAGTAAGTTTACCGGCTACCTTACCCTCCGAACTGGAACACGTCATGACGTTATGGCGGCAGAAGTAGGAAAGGCGGTGGTAACAATCCGGATGAGTTGCTGCGAAATTCTATCACCTAGTCAGATGTCACGATGTTAGCGACGGTAAGCATATACTCGCCTTTTACGAGCTGCCTGGCAGGAAGGTAGATGGTCTGTTCTGCAAAGGAGCCCGGACCAACACGATTATTTTTACTGATATACGTTTTAGTGATATACGAGGCTAACTTTAATGTGAACTATCTAGATTTGAATAACAGAAAACTTAGTCCAAAATATGCCAAGTACTAATTATTTAGAAAGCTAACATTAAACCCAGGCAAATATACCTTTCAGGTTCTTTTCGACGGGGAATCAGATAAGCATGTAGGAAAAATATTACCACCGTTTATTGAAAAGTAGCCTAAAGTTGATACGCTCGAACCACGCTATCCAAAGCCTTTGCTATTCCTCCAAACATATGATAGTTATATCGAAATCTTCCTAAGATCTAAGAAAAAAAATCGTTTAATTTCAGACTAATGCCCAGTTCGACGAGTTTGTGAGACTCGTAATCTCTGATGTCCGTTGGTAAATTATTAAACTAACGGTGACACTCAGAGACTTTAACAGACAATTGAGATTCAATCTATAATCAAGTCACAAGTTTGTATGGAAAATGTCGACTTAATGGCTGATTAAAAATAAATTGACGTCTCTGAGTGCGACCGTTAGTCACTGATCGCAACTCGCAGGTAAGTAACTGAATATAAACTATATATGAAATATGGAACTATATCTTATAAAATATGAAAACTATAAGTAACACATCGTTAAAAATAAAGTTATGGGAGCAGTCGCTAAACAATCATATAAATAAAAAATATCTTAAACTAATGACAAAATAAAAAAGTAAGTTTTATATCTAGTTAAACAAGATATAAAGCGTAAAGTTCTTATATTCTGTTACACAGGTACGTTACCAGCGAAGTTAATTAAAACGTCTTAATAAAAACATTCAACCGAATTGATGACGTCCTCCTTTTTGAATTTGGTAAATAATAAATGATGGATAATAATAATTGCTGTTTTAAATGACATGTCAAAATGAATTATACCTTAAAATGAAATGAATTGAACTGTATTTATTTGCGGAATATGTGTGTTTCAGAGTTGTTATATAAAAATGACTACGTTGACAAAAACCGAATTCAAACCTTGAAGTCGATGCCAAGCCAATTAAATACTTACTTATAATATAATTATTAATTTGAGTGATGGCACATGTAAATAACTAGTGTCCAAAGGTCCCTACATGATAAGTATATCTGTGATCTCAAAATGGCTACTGCAACTTAATATTAAAAGTAGACTTAATATTTTCATCTAACCTATTTCATATGGGTATCATTCGTTTGAGTAACGAGAGACTACAATCGAAATTATTAAAAGTAAAGTAACAAATAGTTAAAAAAGTGAGCTTATAAGAAATATTACAGAGAAAAGGGGTTAGATGGGAAGGAAAGGGAAAATAGTGTGCTCTAAGAGACACTACAGAGAAAAAGGGGTGGGTGGTATAGAAAATACAAATTAAATAGTAAATTTAGCTGACTACTAACATA
>NJDC01001731.1:96972-119463 GCA_002245475.1 Calephelis virginiensis | reverse complement strand
AGTTTTAAAGATTTAAGCATACAGAGGAAGCGATTTTGTTTTATACTATGTAGTGATGATAATAAAGAAATTGTGATATATACTGTGTCAATACAAGGAATAAAAATAATCTTGCTGTGCATGTGTCTCGTCTCCACAGAGTAAGCCATTCTTTCATGGGCCTATGTATACAGTTCTACAATAAACTTCCCAATTATATGAAAGAACTTCCAATTAATAAATTTAAGAAATGTGTTAAATGTAAATTAAATCAAAAGGGTTATAACATTGCTGAATATTTAGCAGATAAGACTGCTTGGGATTAATTGCTCCTCATGCCAATCTCTTATAATATATAATGTATGATTACATAAATTATTGTAAATATATTGTAAAGTAAGAAAAAAAGACAATACCGCTGAGTTTCTTGCCGGATCTTCTCAGTGTGCGGCCGCGTTCTGATCCGGTGGTAGATTTATTATTATATAGACCCGTCACAAGTGCCTCTTGTAGGTTTATGTGAAATAAAGATGATTTATTATTATTATAATATGTAGTATATATTTATTATTAAATTTTACTATTTTTTACTTTTTTAGTTTTGAAATCGGTTTTTATTAACGTAGTTATTTTTATTTAATACTTTTTAGTTTACTGCTGATATGATTTATTTGAATAAAAATAATCATTGGGATAGGTGAAAGTAGATAAAAAATGCTCATAAAATAAAAATTAATGAGCCTACCTAAACCAAATTTTTATGGGACTAATTCGAAACTATTCCGCATCAAACAAAAAAAAATACGTAAATCGGTTCAGAAACCTCGGAGAAATCGGTGTACATACTGCCTCGTTTTTTTTTAACTCAGTTAAAAATACATTATTCTGCCACACTGTTGTGCATAATACACGAGTGTCTAACCAACTTAACTACATAATATTTATTAGTTTTATTTATATATTTCTACATTAATCAGTTAAAATATATTTATTACAAGGTTTTCAATTATTTATATACAAAAAAAAATATTAAGATCAAGTTTTACCTTATCTACCATACACTACCACCGTTTCCGAACTTAAGTCAGTCTGGAGAAGAAATAGCGAACTCCTCGTTAAAGAATATGTATATCGCATCAATTAATCCTTTCTCTAAGAAACTCATTTACACTTTAATGCGTATTTTTATTTTAGCACTTGCCCTGTGCTTGGGAAAGATTTCTATAAATTTTTAAAGAAAGAAAAAAAAAGGTTACAATTTTTAAAGAAAGGTTACAGGTTCAAATCCTGTCTGGGGCGAATTTTTTTCTTTCTTTAAAAACTTTAATGCGTTTTATTTTCGAAAAGTTTTTTTCAAAATCTTCCTCTAAATCACGAGAACGAAATGGCATGCGCAGAGAACTGCAAGTGTCCAAAGGTCCCTACATGATAAGTATATCTGTGATCTCAAAAATGGCTACTGCAACTTAACATTAAAAGTAGACTTAATATTTTCATCTAACCTATTTCATATAGGTATCATTAGTTTGAGTAACGAGAGACTAAAATCGAAATTAAAAGTAAAGTAACAAATAGTTAAAAAAGTGAGTTTGTAAGAGATATTACAGAGAAAAGGGGTTAGATGGGAAGAAAAGGGAAAATAGTGTGCTCTAAGAGACACTAGAGAGAAAAAGGGGTGGGTGGTATAGAAAATACAAATTAAATAATAAATTTAGCTGACTACTAACACAAGTTCTTAGCTATGCACCAAAACAAAGAGATCTGAATTAGGAGACGGAAATCAATTACAGTAGGTACCGAACCTAAATTATAATACAATAACCACAGACAGAAATACACAAGGATCTCCTAACAAGACAAAATGAATACCTTTGTTGCTTTTACTTAGATATTCATCGCTTGCTACATTTACCTTTACCCCAAATTAATGCTAATATCCTGCGCAATCATGCTAATACAATATGTCTTTTACGTTGGACTGAGTTATAAGAGATTTTATTTGGGACTAGACATCGAACACGCCTGTCTTGATGGAAAGAAGCAGCCGTGGCTTTTAGACGTTATCTATGTTATAGGTGCGTTGCTGTTCTATGGCCAGATTGTTAAGCCTAATGTGCAAGTGTACCGGCCACTGTACCATGCTTACCGAAACATGATACTGTCATTATTGCAGCAGAAATAGGCAAGATAGTGGACCACTACCCGGTACCCTTTACAAATTATTATACAGCACTCTATCACTTGTGTTCTGTTTGGTAATGGTCCATGTATTCAAAGCTCGCCACTTTTACGCTGCATGGCAGAGAACTAGATAGTCCATTCTGCACAAAGAAGTCAGACCAACCTGGGTAAAATAACAATAACCTCAAAATGTATTTTTATTTAGCAATTGATGCGGCTTGAAATGAAAGGTTACGGGTTCAAATCCTGTCTGGGGTAAAACTTTTTCATTCTTTAAAATTTATAGAAATAATCTCAAAATTGGCTGTATCACATTTTACAGCATTGTTTTGATATTTCTGAGTTGTTTGCCATAGAGCTTATTCTTAATATGAAAGAACTTCGTCCACATACCTATCTATATACCCTGGTGGCTCTTGTTCAGCCAGCATATTATGAGTGCTCACTAACATATACTAATAATAATATAGCAACTATAAATAAATGAGATATTTGAATATGATAACTGAAAAATCGGTGAGATAAACACGCAAGGGTGAGTTGGGCTGTCAATTTTTCTTATTGACCTCTAAATACATGGACATAAAATACCTACGGAAAAAATCTACCAGTAAAACAAAATATGACTGTCGTTCGGACATTACTATGACTGTTCAGAAGATAGTAGTGTATCGATATCGATATATGATCTATTAATCCTTTTTGAGTTTTATTTTACTAAGAAACTTAGATAATTAGAAAAAAGGGGAGTTTGAAAAATATGCTACTTTATCTTTTAATGTAAATGTATTTCTTATATGTTAAATAAGACGTATTAAATAAAGCATAAATAAATTTTAAAAAGCATAATTTGAACCCTGACCACCACTTTTAATTTCTCAAAAGATGATGGTGTAACCACGATATTGCTGCCAGAACGGCACTTTCGTCATTGACTGTCTGAACTAATAATTAAAAAGGTTCTAACTTTCGCGTGTAGTGGCATTGTCGAATGTTTCCGCAGCTCTGATTCCTATGATACTCTGTTCTGGCCGAAAAAAAACAAAAACAATATACACACTATTAAAATTTCAGTCATGCATTTTGTGCAACTTGTAAAAAAACACATTTTTCATACTTTCAAAATTTTAAATGATGATGACGTCAAGATCGTTTCCAAAACAGTAATTACATGATTGACCAATAGTAAACTAGCATTTAAAAATTGCTAGCTTTAGCTTCAGTTAAAGGGTTCAGTAGCTCTCAGTCTATTACAGACTAAATAAAGAGCCCGCGGGAGCTTTTATATTGGACCTTGCTTTCATCTAATAGAGTACACGTGCGGCGTCGGGCTCAGATATTAGTATTCATCGACATAGGACTTCATAAAGCTTCATCTCGTGCTAAATAAAGTGACGCATAATCAAACCGGTTTAATTCAATTTGTTGGGAACATCTAATAAAAACATTGAATTTCATAATCCCCTGGAGCTTTTTATTAGATTACACTTATTTTGACAAAAAATATATTTCTCTTTTTCTGGGTATTTGACTTTAAAACCTTCGCTAAATTAGAATGATGGGAATTTTTAAGATTTTGAATATTTGCCGTCTTACTTAAAAATAACTCAGTAAACACAAACAAGTGTTAAAATTTTCTAAACACTTGTTGAACACATGTTTTATTTAACACTTTTTAAAATTGGATTCTCAACCACTAGCATACTGCATCATCGACGATTAGCATATTATTGATAGATGTCAGATTTAGACAGTATTTATTTAAACAGGCGTCATTATTTTTATGTGGGAGGGCAGTTGATATCTAAGTTTAGCTTTAAGGTAGTTTGAAGAAATGTTTATAAATGACATAATTCACTTCATTGAACTTTATTTTTAATATTTTCGTAAAACACTTAAATTATTTCAAATAAATTTAAAAAGATAAATGTACCAGTTTCACTCATTACGGCATCTCGAAAGGTTGTCGAGTGGCTTCCTTCACATTCATTGCCCTTTTCATACAAACACGCCGGTTTCGGAGACTCTTGACACCATTCTCAGAAAATATCCGAGTGATCTGATCGTGTAATGTCAACTTTGGTCTCCCCGGGTCTCTTGGTCTTGGTCTCTTCTTACCCAAATTTTTTTATTTAGTTTGAGTAACTAAATTTAAACGGTTGTATGTAAAAAATGGTTACATTTAATAATTATCAAACGTTATTATTAAATTTATTATTATAATTAAGTAATTTAAATTAATGATTTTTTTTTAACTCACCTCTGTCTATGTATGTATGCGGGATAGTATAGTTATGGACTTACGGCCGATGTTAATAATGTATCTATAAGATGGATTTTACGCAATCTAGATAGCTGCGTTTCCGCCGGCCTATCTTATACCTAATTGCCATATTTATCCTGTCCACAGATATGTTATTGACAAGCGATAACATAAAAATGGATCAAAATATCAAAGTTGGACAGCAAGATTTGGATTAGGACTGATTATTAATATTGGCCATTAGCTAGTATGTAGGCCTCTGTGCATTAAGTCCTGTCGTCTAATTAATAAAGTCTTAAGTACTCCAAGGCTCAACCTGTTAGTATAGTCTTTATTTCAAATATTGACTATAACATTAACTTAATTTTACTCCTACGTTAGTCCATGTATATTAATAAGACGTCTGGTGTTTACTATGGTGTTTAATTTAACCACCTCCGCTGGTCCCAAAATGTCAGTCGAGATCTGGGTTTTCCCATCATGTTTTCCAACAGTATAAGTTCACCAAGGATTTTTGTCGACGTTCTACTGGAGTGACGTTTGGTGATATGCTGTAAATCTTCAGTGAGACATGGTTGGCATGAGACATAGTACCTTGTAAACATCCTAACTTCTACATTATTTTGCTCTAATCTGACAAATACCATTTATAATCTAAGATCCGGCATTAAAATAAATATACCCTCATGTGTTAAATGAATGAAATAATATTTTATAAGCAGATTTCAATGGTGTAAACGTAAATGAACAACCTCTGCCGGCATGAGTGTGCTATAATTAATAATAATTAACTAATTAATAGGTAAGTTATTTATAATTGCTTCCTTCAATTGTTAATTGTATGAACCAAGCAGAAAATTTTCATATTATACATTATGAACCTTGTTTTAGTAGGCACCTATCTTTATTACTGCTACACTTACCTGCAGCCAGGTAAGAACAGGTACATAAATTTAACTTATTTCCCTCATATGTTAACTAAAAATATAAATGCTTTATTAAATTGCGTCGAATTCTAAACACAATAATGTTTGGCAGCAGTGTGAAAAGTTATTGCAGCCAGAGATAATTAATAAAAATGAAAATATACGGTGACAATGGGAATTATAGCACACATGGGTGGCAGAGATTACGTTTACTTCATTGAAATTCAATAAAATATTATTTCATATAATTAACGCATGAGGGTATACTTATTTATGCCGCATCTTAGACTATTATAGAAATGTCATAATCTGTGAATATAGTGGCAGATAGTGTCTAAGCCATGACTACTTCGTTGCAGCATAATTATCTAAATGAGAGTAAAATTAATCCTCAACGGCAGACTTTCAAATAATTACTTCTGCAACACATTGTTACCAGTATATTTTAAAAACAAATTTATTACTGTCCCTCTGCTGATACCCGTACCAAGTGGGGAGGTGGATGCAAATGAGTGGACCCTGATTTGCATGCAGTACACATTAGCCGGACCACGGCAGAGATCAGCCTGCGCCAAGTTTCAAGTAAACGCTGATTTGGTTAGGTTAGTTATGTGATTAATGTTACTAGGTAGACTACGTTGTGTAACTAGTAGCGAATAACTTAATTGACATTTTGTCTCAATAAGAGGTTTGCCTGTTCTTTAAAAATTTATACTTTAATCGAAACTGTCTTCCTGAAGTCATACCCTTAAATTAATGCAAAAAAATTCTTTTTTTAGCTTAGTATTTTTAACCCCAACACCACGATACGTCCACTTTTCCTCTTCACTTCTTCCTTAATCATTTTTGTAAGTGACAGACAAGTCATAAATTTTGAAGATAAAATATAATTTTAGACAGGATTTGAACATGTTATCTTTCATTTCGCGTAACGTCAGTTTTACAGTGAATGTGTTTTGGTTCAGAGGTAGCCTAGGTACCTTCCTTTGGCGTCTCTAGGTGGCGCTAATTTTTTATCATCAGGAAATCCGTCTGTTATTTTCCTCCAATATCATAAAAAACATAGTACTAGTAACAAATAACATTTCAAATATTAAACCTCGTGAGGAGTCTATCGACAATAAATCCCGGTCGAAACGATTTTTCGTTGAAGCAGTGTCGGAGAAAAGTCTTGATAAAGGGTATTAAGACTTTTTCGACCTCATCTCCATCTTGCTCAGTGTATGTTCCTTGCGATTAAAAAATTCGTTTTGAAAATAACAAAGAGTCATGGTAATGTTTTTTTCTTTAGATTCAACAACAAGTTGATATATATTAAGAATAAATTAAAAGCTGTACAAATATTACTCAGGAGTGCCTTAATAAACTTGAGTAACTGCAAAATGTAGGGATCCGCTTCATTTTGGGCCTGAAGAAAATTGATCATATCTCCATGTTCAGAGAGCGGCTTAAGTGGCTTCCCATTCGTGAGCGTAGAAACCTTCATTGTCTCTGTTTCCTTTACAAAGTCCTATTTAATGCTGCTTCTCCTGAATATCTGTACGAGCGTTTTACTTTTTTACACCCTTTTGAATCAGATTGTCGACCACACCTGCGTGGAATTTTGAAATTGCCTTGTAGTTCCACTAAGTTGTATATTATAATAACGATTATTTTACTTTTAATGCTGTGAAACTCTGGAATTCATTGCCTTATGAGATTCGGAGTATTCATTCATTAACAATTTTTAAAAAGGCAGTAATGGAGCGTTTTGTTGTATAGTTAATTAGCATGTTGGCACTTTAGTCATAATTAGTAATTTAGTTTGCGTGTTTTTTTTGTAAAGTAAGTTTTTGTATTATGCACTGTATGTTTTACATTTCTTTTATGCATTCTCACTATTTTAAGTTTGCTGGAAGAAATCTTTATTAGAGATCAGCTCGCTTTTTGTATAATGTTACATATTTACTTGTCTTCTGACTTTTTGTGTACAATAAAGAATTAAGGAAAAAAAATATGAGCAAAGTCAATTGGTTTCAAATGAGTCTTAGATTTTTGCGTTTTCGTCGTGGTCCCGTGTTCCTTAAGAGTATACCTAAGTTACTTGCTAACCAAATAAGCTTACAAAGGGCTAGATAGCACTGGTATTTTTAATTAATACTGCAACCATGGCTGATTTTTTTTGTCCGGATTGATAACATTGTCATAACTTCCATATTCGTCTACTGTCTTATTTAGATGCAGAAGATAGTAAACTGTAAAACCTACTAATGTAAAAGCATAACACCTTAGCTTCGGTTTGGTAATGAACAAACATATAGCGTCGGTAGACGTAAGTGACCATCATAAAATCATGTGTGGTTCTTACACATCACATAAAAGAAACATTTGTTAACAACAACGCTAATTGAGCAACTATGACCAATGTTTGCCTTAGTCCAAATGACGCCAGCCGCCAGAACCGCATTCATTCGTAATTTAACTAATTACAAATGTCGCCACTTCTAATTTTCCCTTTTACATTCATCGTAACATTTAATTCAAAAGCCTCTAATTGCCAACTTGGATGTTCGCTAAAAATAAACATGCATATAATTTAAGTATGTACGGGATAAAACGACGTGAGATTTGCCTTACACAGTGAGAGAATTGCATCTAAATACTACAAGAAGTATCATAGAGGTATATTTCGATCTATATTATACAAATGCATGTGTCTTTGTATGTCCTTATTTTAAATGAAAACGGAGAGATATCAGTTTGTATTTTATATATGAAGATACATACTGAAAAGGCTGAAGCGTGTCATAGGCTATTTTCATTTCGATATATAAATAGCGTGCAATAACTACATAGGGTTATTGGTCTAACATCTGAACTTACGTTGAACTAAACCAAGCTGATAATGGGATGAAACATTTTTTGATAAATTTTGTATACTAGAAAATATACCCACTCACTCACTCAGCTCACACAAACCCGCCAACCCATGCGGGCCAAGTAGCCCAGGACCCTATGTCTGCTCTTGGACAGAGAGGGGTACTGAGGAGCAGCCTTCCTGGTCCAATTGGTTTCGCCGGGGCCCCAGCATGGCCCTGGCTACTCAGCCTCTCCCTTCCTGCGCCACAACAAGGCTTAGACATTTGTGGGTGAAGTTTGAGTATAAATTTTAATTATTATTTTCTGTGTTTTTAATAATCGTCATTGTTAATTTTATTTTAATTGAACTAAATTTATTTTAATTGTTTAAATGATTCACTTACTGTAATAATTGTTAGTATGATTATGTTTTTTTATGGAATAGGTTAGCGATATATTAGTATTTTCAAGCCCAGATTAACGAAGAGGTAAGCAAAGGAAACAACCAAGTCACCCACGACTAGCCGAATACACTAAGTCTCACAATGTGATAGGTGGCAAGCCTATTGCACAGCCAGCCGGGCACATATCCATTCCTGGGCAACGTTCGCGTTATTTTTATTAGAAAACAAGCTGTCTTGGCGTACTTTGTTCCACACGTTCAGTTTGTATGGGCAAAATTAAAATCTTGTTTTCCCAAGTTTCTACGCAGTTTTTCCCTTCTTTTAATCTCTTAAACCTTTCCTGGACTTTAACAAACATTTCAAAACCAAAATTAGCCAAATCGGTTCAGCCATTCTCGAGCTTAAGCGCGACTAACGAACAGCAATTGATTTTTTTTGACTAGCTGACCCAGCAAACTTCGTATCGTTTGACATTAATAATTCGACAGAAGCGCAGTCTGTCGGATCCGATGTGAAACATTCCAAAATCAACAACTCCTTATTGTTAAAAAAATAATTAAAAAATGTTTTATAGGAGACGAAATTGTGAATCTAAATCATTGTCGAATTCCCTTAAACACACATAAAAAGTTTCATCAACATCGGTCCAGTCGTCTAAAAGGAGTTCAGTGACAAGCACATGTATACAAAAAATATATAACTAGTATCTTCACGCCCATATCCCCGAAGAGGTAGGCAGAGGCACAACCAAGGCACCCACGACTAGCCGAATATATATATAAATAAAGATAAAAGTTCTTTTATCCAATTTCTCAGATTCTGTATTGTTATCTACACCTTGTATAACTATTTTACGCAAACAACACTTAAAATTAAAAGAAACCAAAAATGTAAAAAACGCCAGAGAAAACCTAAACAGCAAGGATAGTGTACATTATTTATTCATTGGATTTAATATCGGCAAACATACAGACGGATATAAAATTACACATTATAAAAAGGATTTTACAAAAGACATTACTTCAATCACAAATTTCTCCTATTTGGTTGAGAATTCCAAATTCAAATTTTTACATCTATAGTCACATGTAATTTAATTTGTGTTTGAAGTTTAACCGTCATTCATTTATTAATTTTTTTCTTCTATTTTTTTTCTGTTTACGTCGCTCAGTTTACAAATTGAAATTGAAAATATCGCTTCATTTCACCAGTTGCAGTGCTGCGGAAGCGGCTTGAAGGGTTGATAACGTGTATTGCAAAAGAATATACGGTGCAGTTTTGTTTTCAAAGCATTCATTCTAGAAACTTCGATCTGCACAACAAGCCCTGTGGAAGGCCGGATAACCAAGTTGACAACAAATAATATTTGCACACCATAGTGTGGTGAAATATGTTAGAATGCTTAAATAATTTTGTAACAACTTTTTAACACACATATTTTGCAAATAAATATTTTTCATTTCAAGGCTACTGTGGAAGCAGATCCATTGCATACCACGACCGAGTTAGCTCCAGGCTGCGGTACTACAGTGATAAAACTGCTGCGTTACATTACTAGACCACCACAATAATTAATATATTTTCTGAAATTGAATCATTACCTGTGATGAAAAGTGAATTTCCACGATAATTGGAAGCGCTCGTCACAAAGCTGCTTAAAGCAAAAATTAACCAAAAAAACTGGTTGCACTCCGGGAGTGCCAACAGAAGTACTTGAATACTAACGTTGTGCATTTTTGATATTTTGGAATTGTTAGGGAATCATTTTGCACGAATTGCTTTAATTATCAGTATGAAAGTACTATAATTTATGTTGTAGAATACAATATTCATTTACATAAACATGATAACACGAACATTCGTGCAAACGCCCTGCGCCGTCTTACGAATGTCACGTGCCCTGACGCGAGTTTAGAAGTTTTTACCTATTCTAAAAAAATGTCAGAAATTACAAAATGGGATGGAAAAACTAGCTGCTAAGCAACCGAGGCTGGTCAATCGCTCTACGCAAGTGTTGCTTCAAGACAACTCTAAACCATACACTCCACAACGGACGACTACCATATTAGAAGAGATTCAATTGGAAAGTCTAAAACATCCACTATACTCCCAGGACCTTGCTCCAAATAATTACCATTTTTTCGAAATTTGGATAACTTCTTGCAAGGGAAAAAATTAAGTGCGAAAGAGCCGTCCAAACCGCCATCAAAGATCTTATTGATTCCCGTCCGAATTTTTATAGCAAAGGGATCAATGAACTATCTATGACAATGTTTCATACTTTGATTACATAAATATTATGACAGCAAGTCATATGTAACGTGTAGATACGGAGGTCATTAGTTTAGTTGGAATAGAAGCTGGCGCAATAGGTTATAATCGGTGTTCACACCTTTGCTTAAAGTAAAAAAAGGTGCATTCGAATGTGTATCGGTTCGCATTCTGTTGCTTAAAGTAAACAACAGATGCACTAGCAGGTGTTTCCATATTGGATTGTTTATTGCTGCTACTGCTTTTCAAATCGAAGCAACGTCTGGATACGTCTTACGGTGTTCGGACCACAGCTCAGATGTCGCCAATGGTAATAGTCTCTTTCTGTCATAGGTTGACAAAGAGACACTTCTAGATCGTAATCGTTAATATAATCGTGATCTGGGGCGTGGGTTGTTGGCCATCCAGGGAGTGCATTGATTGGTCGGCACTCATGTTGAGGAGCGGGATGGACCCCCCTGCTTCATCCTTTGGGGGGTTTGCCTACGACGCTCTGGGCGTGTTTATGTAGTGTTGTCATACAAGAAATCTTATTCCTATTTTCATGATTAGTTTGTTTAGCAACGGATAAGCGTACGCCATTGTAGTTTGTGCAAGAGAACTGAGTAGTAAAATATCGATGTAGGGATCAACCAGAACACTTGTTACAGCTTTGTTTCAATATTTTATTTTAGAATTATTATTTTACTTGTTAAAAAGGTATTACCAAAGTCTGAGTCTGTTCGACCCGTATACGTGTGCTTTTTGACATAACATATTATATTTAATATGATCGCCTCTGTGGTCTAGTGGTTCAGTTGTTGGACTTGACTGCATGAGGTCCCGGATTCGAATCCTGGGTCGGGCAACAAAAAGAAAATTGGGTTTTTCCAATTCTCTAATAAAAAAAAATGTTGCTCGGGATAGGATATGTGCCCGGTTGGCGATAGGCTTGCCACCTATCACATTGTGGGACTTAGTATCTTCGGCTAGTCGTGGTTGCCCTGGTTGTGCCTCTGCCAACCTCTTCGGGGATATGGGCGTGAAAATACGTAGTATAATTAAAAAATATTTGATTTTTTTCTCAGATATAAAACTCCAGTCATTTCTAAAATATTTTTGTCGTATTATAAGCCCCAGGAACAATCTAAAAAATAATATCCTCGAAACACAACACAATATGTTATTTAACTTAAACAAGATGAATGTGAGAGTAACACCGATGAGAGTACGCAGCTTGTTATTTAAACTGTTCATCTCTTGGGCAAATTTCATGCATAACATTATCAGCAGAGGCTCTGTGATACACACGGCCACCTATCACTTGTGATGTAACTTATTAGATGTCCTCCAATATTTCCCGATACCTAGGACGATTTTGTAGGGAAACCACAAATAATACCATTTCCCTTTAACACAAACCTAAAACTTTAAAAAATAATTTGATTTAAGAGAAATGCTGATGATGATTGCAAAAATGGTTTTATACCACAATGAGTAATTAAAAAAAAATATGGTCTTTGAGGCCGACAAATCATATTTTAGTATTGCATTGGAGATTAAATGAAAAGATCCGTCAAAATTAAGATATTAGTTTACACAAGAATAATTTATTATTATTTTCAACATCTCGCGAGGGTGTATCTAACATCTTCCTTGGAACATACAATATGCTATTTAACTTGTACAAGACGAACGTCAGAGTTACACCGAGGAGAGTAAACAGTGAGCTATTTAAACTATACCTTGAGCGAATTTCATGCATAACATTATAGGCAGAGCCTCTGCGAGACACACGGCTACCTGTCACCGGTGGGCTAATTTACTAGATGATAGCGGTAACGTCATATTTAATAGGAAAACGAACAATGATATGATACAAAAGATAAGTCCACGAAATCTAAACTCTAATTTTAAAGGACGAAATTGGGCAAGTGGTTCCTCTACGACCAATAATATAGCAAAGCGATATTTTATTGAATCAGGCGTTACTTTGCGGAAATCCATTATAAAAGATGTAAAGAGCTCGGGAAACAATATAAATTGTCACGTTCTTCGTTGTCTTTAGGTAGGGTTGTCACATGTAAAGAACGTGACAATTTATATTGTTTCCCGAGCTCTTCCTATATTCGTGTTCTGGTCGCGGAGGTGGGTGGTGGGAACGTCAGTTAGGCTTGTCACATTCTGTGTCGTTTGGAGGATTATTTGCCACAACGGTTACACTGCTTACGCGGAATTAGCAAAATAAAGGCTTATTTTACATCTTTTATAGCAAAGTGATCATAAACTGTAGGAACGAAGTTCCTTACGGCAGGCTTGGAGGAGATAGGGATTTTGCTGCACGACCGAACTGAAAAAAATGTGATAATAAAACCGTAACAAAAAGTTCGTGGAATAAAATCGTTAAATGAGTCGTACACAGGCACGACATTCGTATACACAAGCGAGTAGTGTATAATACCTTACTCTTTCTCCGTCTTTGTTTTCGTTCTCTCATTTACTCCAGCCCGCCAATGCATAGTATATACTCGATTCTACATTAGCCGAAGGAACTTCGTTTCTACGTGGTGCCCCACGATACCACATTTATATTTTATTTACCTATCTGCGTGAGTTTTGTAAATCATTGGAAAATAACAGTGGTTCACTGGTATCTTATTTCAAGTAGCCTTCTATCTCTTATCCTTAGACAGGAAATTAGTATTGACCGCTAATTGTATATGATCACCGCTGCCCACGAATTATTGTAATATCAGAGATCTTACTGTCCATTTCACAGTAAAAGCTATTGTTTTGGAAACGCGCCTAACATGGTGTTTACATACATTAAAAAAAACCGTTCGATATATAAATAGTCAAATGATGGAAAATAAATTTAAACAGCTAAGAAACAATATTATCTATTCTAAAAAAAAAAGTTGTATCGCCTCTGTGGTCTAGCGGTCCGGGTGTTGGACTTGACTGCATGAGGTCCCGGGTTCGAATCTCGGGTCGGCCAACAAAAAGAAAATTGGATTTTTCAAATTTTCTAGTAAAAAAAAATGTTGGTCGGGATTGGAAATGTGCCCGGTTGACGATAGGCTTGCCACCTATCACATTGTGGGACTAAGTGTCTTCGGCTAGTCGTGGGTGCCTTGGTTGTACCTCTGCCTACCTCTTCGGGGATATGGGCGTGAAGATACTTTTATTATCTATTCTAAACTGTCTAAAATATTTGTTGGAATTAGAAAATCATTTATTTTGTAGAGACTACATGCTACTAAAAACTACCTACGAATTGTAACGCGGTCACACTATATTGTAGGTGGTAATCTGTTGCTACTGGCTAGGCGTGATCACGTGTGGCAAGTTAATAAGTCAATGTAAAAGCCGCCTTCGCCCGCACAGGCATTATTTAATTAAAAAAGGTAACTCTTAAAGTTAAAAGGTCCTTCCAAAATAAAATTTATCTTAAGACTTTAAATTATTCAAAATTAGTCATAAATCGTTATAAAAAGTCATGGCAGGGTTTTGGATAAAGCGTTAGCTTTCTCGCACAAACCTAATTAATGAAATTTGACGGTAACGAGGAAATAAGTACCAATTTCTTCATAAATACTTCATTTACAGTTTAACTTCTACAAAATTCCACCAAAGTATACTAATTTTATGCAACATGTATACGAAATTTAATATTTACAACAGAACTGAGACTTTTTTTTCTTAAAGGCGTTAAAGCTCCATAACTTCTTTGTAAATCATAGCTCATGGTAAACAGCTATTCGGTTCGGTTCAGTTTGTAATGCTAAGCCGAACTCATGTTAAACAGCTGCGAAGAAGAGATAAATTGACATTGATTAGCTTTTCGGAAACTGGGGGTAAGTCTTGTGATTAAAAAATCAGTCTCATTCTATAAATAGCATAAAACCTCGTGATTGGTCCAACCCTAATAAAACTACATTTTTAACGTCATAGATAAATTCAATATAATTAAAGTTGAACATACTCGTATTTGGAAAATACACGAACAACTGGCTGTGTCAATTGAGACACAACAAAAACAAATAATGTTGCCAGTATGTTATCGATTTTATATAAACCTCATTGTTATACAACTAATTTATCATTTCCGAAAGGTGAATAGCCTGATAATTTAAAACTTAAACTAATAAAAAAGTTAAAAAAGTGTATTGTCATTCTCACTTAGTGACAATAATAAACAAGTCTTGTTTTTTAGGGGCCTACCTAAAACAAAAGTTAACGCAACACAGTGTAGAACGGGTTGGGAAATTGGGGATAAAATAATGCCACAATGTTATTTTGTTTTTAAAATTTAACTACTCGCCGTGTAGTTTTGTGTATTGACAGAAAGGAATTGCACATTGAAGCCTCTTCTCTAAAGGTTTCTATATCGAGTTCAACTTGTATCATTTTGTTTGTTTAAAAAAAATAATAAAACTTGCTCAGCCATTTGCGTAAAGGTCACCCACAGATCTAACTAACAAGTTAAGTTAATTTTTAATCTTTAAATAAATTGAGAAAAGTAATAAAAATATGATCCCAACAGTTCATAACACCTGTTTTTTTATATCAAACATCTAAAAATCTTAGGCCGTTAAAATTATGACATACTCTTCTGAATACAATCTAGCGGTTTCATGTGAGGAAGGTATACAGATCGTAAATATATCCAAAGACACGTCAAAAACATAAGTCTTCAATTGAGGCCGAATAGTTACCGATTCTCAGATTTTTGTTCTTTCACTCACATAAGATCCTTTCCAAGAAACGTTTTGACTAAATTAAAAATATTTTTTGTACTGCCGATTTCACCATCTTCCGCACGTTTCTTACACCAAAGTCGATTAAGTCACGTGCTCACTTACCCTTCCTGAACAAAGACATTATTTCCGTTAGGAAAGACATATCATTTGAATTTTATGTTGTAGCTTAAAATGTTAAAGTTTTATGCTATTTATGATAAGTAAGTCATAAATAGCATAAAACTAAACATAATAAGGATGCGGTATA
Organism: Calephelis virginiensis; assembly: GCA_002245475.1. Taxonomy (NCBI): domain Eukaryota; kingdom Metazoa; phylum Arthropoda; class Insecta; order Lepidoptera; family Riodinidae; genus Calephelis; species Calephelis virginiensis. The sequence continues at coordinate 103,612 of NJDC01001731.1, read as the reverse complement.
TTTCAAAGTTTTTATTTTTTTGAATGTCATTCGACTTCTTCAGAATTTGTTAACCGATTTTATAAACTATCTTCTTATTTATTTAAATAGATGGGACTACTTCATAGATGGGAGCAATAGAAATAGCCATCAAGTCCGATTTTTTTTATCAAAGAAAGAGAAAGAAAGAGAAAAATCCTCTTTTTTTATATAGGCACTTAGGTGACATAATGACGGACCTAACACTGTGTCAGAACATGACAGCGATAAACAACAAAACTTATGAAACAAGCTGTTGAAACTATTACACTCAGCGACAAATTGCAAAACCCCGTTGTAAAGGATGAAATTCTCAGGAATGTATAAAAACTATAGTAGTTTCAAAGCCTGAAATCAGACATACTTATTTCGTAAGGTCTGCCACTAATGTCGAAGCCACCAACCATCCGCAAGGGCGAGCTACCCTTTAAATTTGGACATATCATCATCATAGCAGTAAATATGAATATGTAACAAAAAATATTATTTTATGTTACTGCCGATTTGAAGTTAATCAATTAAATCGACAACGACGTTAATCAAATGTCTAATATTAGCTATACTATACATCAAACTGAAAAATCTTACTAAGAATTTCATGAACTTTAAAATCGGTCAATAATATCAGTGGACGTTAGTTGTTTAAATCTAGCAAATAAATAAAAATAAGTTTAATAATATTACATCGCGTATCATTCGTACGTCATATTACATTTACATGCGTCTATTCAAATGGTAAATAAATCATATAATGACCAGTGTCATGATTCAACCATCAGACAGTCATTACTATTACCATTGCACACAGTTTCAATAATTTGTGGCCAAAAAATCGATGTAGGTATTTTCGCTCCATATACCTACTCTTAAAGTAATATTTTTGTTATTGAACAACCATAATTTAAGAGAATTAGAGAAATTAGACAAACAAGTTAAAAAAAACGACGGTTTGCACTCCAGGAGTGCCGGCAGAAGTGAAAACTTGAATATTAACGTTGTGGATTTTTGATCTTTTGGAATGGTTGTGGAATAATTTTGCACGAATTGCTTTGATTTTCAGCATAAAAGTACTATCATTTATATGGTAGAATACAATATTCAATTATTGCGCTATCGTACACAAACATGACAACACGAACATGCGTGCAAGCGCCGTGCGCCGTCTAAACGAAACAGCAGGCGCAGGCATACATTTTCGCCGCGCCGTAGAAAGAGAGGGGGATACTTCCTCTCCTACGCCGCGCCGGCTGTTTACTCTCCATCCGTCTAACAAATTTTCGATCAGATCACATGTCCTGACGCGAGTTTAGAAGTTTTTACCTATTCTAAAAAAAGTGCGCAACGCCGCTAAAGAAGTTTTCACTTCAAAAACAACGAGCCAAAAACGATAGCCAAGCGATGTCCAGAAATGTTTTCTTTTTTTTTTAAAGTTTTAGACATCATGTCTATTTTTGTCATGTAGATTTCCATGGTAAACCCATTCAGTTCCATTTCGCTTGTTGATATTGAAATGAAGCTTAAATTAATATGTATGTTGTAACGCGACAATCTGGTTCCATTGTTTGCTCGAAGTTCCAACAGCAAAGTTCGAAACCATCTAAAGTTGAAAACTTGGGTCTGATAATAATAATATTGAAACTCATAAAAGTTGAAACCATACTTTATAAGTATTTTCCTTTATCATTCCTGTTAATAATATGAAAATGTTTCCGTTTGACTAAATTATATTACTGTTTTTATTTCCGTGAACTGAATGATACTAGAGAAGAATTTAAGGAATTCCTTGATTTAGTTTAACTTTGTTGCAATAAGTAGGAGTTTATGTGGAAATTAACCTATTTTTTTGAAGTGAAAACTTCTTTAGCGGCGTTGCGCACTTTTTTTGGACTGGGTATAAACTTCTAAACTCGCGCCAGATCGTCAGATCGAAAATTCGTAAGACGGTGCAAGGCGCTTGCGCGAATAAAACAGCGCGGGACGCATGCGCGAATGTTCGTATTGTCATAACTCATATTTGTGTATGATATTGCAATAAATTAATTCTACGACATAACTGATAGTACTTTCATACTGATAGTTAAATCAATTCGTTCAAAATTATTCCCTAACTATTCCAAAATGTATAAAATGCACAAATATTCAAGTTTTGTTATATATAACTACTACTTTGGCTAGCCTCTTATTAAGGTCTGCCAGGATATTTTTTTCAAGGTCTATTTGTTTGTGGAAATTCATTAATATCGACAGTCATTTTGACGTGAAAAAAAAATAAACGTACATACTTCTTGTTATATGTTGAGACAATATACTAACACCTCAAAAATATTTCTGGGACATAAAAGTTCCTCAATATACCAGACTGACTTTATCACATTTTAAGAGCACCATCTGAAATAAATTGAAAATGTGATTCCTTAAAACACACATTTCCTTTGCTATTTCCGCCAGCGTCACCAATTCAGACGTATTATTAGTATCATCTTTGGTATGGTTGATTTATAGATAAACCAGTCACTCCTTTATATCCGGTGACGAATTATATCGTACTTGCTATTTCCGTGGATATAAAATGTAGGAGATATGTTTTGGTATTGCCTATTTGTTATCATTAGGTATATTATATTACTATAATAAACGTTGGTATGTTGGCAAATACTAGAATTCACTAACAAATTTGTTTGGTGATGTATTCCTTAATAAAGCTGCAAAGTGCGAGTCGCACTCGCCCATGAAGGGTTCCGTAGCAGCAAACATGATATTAAAATGTTTTCAGTCAATAAAAAAGTTGACATATACTTTGCAGTTTGCAGTGGTTGCGGTTTACTTTTCTTCTCTTCTACAATATCAGACATTATGTTAAAAGGCTTATGCTAAACACTTATGCAATTCTAAACTTTGCAGTTTGCAGTGGTTGCGGTTTACCTTTCTTCTCTTCTACAATATCAGACATTATATTAAAAGGCTTATGCTAAACACTTATGCAATTCTAAACTTTGCAGTTTGCAGTGGTTGCGGTTTACTTCTCTTCTCTTCTACAATATCAGACATTATATTAAAAGGCTTATGCTAAACACTTATGCAATTCTAAACTACATAGCGCCATCACTTGATAGTGAAGCGCAACTATTTTTAGTGTTGGTATTACAGTAGGTACCTATTAAAAAAAATGCTTACTAGATCACGTTCAAACCAATTTTCGGTGGAAGTTTACACGGTAATATATTTACATGATACATGGTAACTTTGAAAAGGCCGGTCAAATTTTATAAGGGGTAGGCGTAAATGGTATTGCATTTAAAATATTAGTGCCAAATTGTTATATTTACTTTTATAAATATTCATTTAAAACAGTCTGCAAAAATGCTTCACTTGTTTTCACGCTATGAAAGAAAGAAAGAAAACTATTTATTTGCGGAATATGTGTGTAAATGAGATGTTACAAAAGTATTTAAGTGTATAAAAATATTATTTTATGTCGTACCTAGTACGACTCATGACGACACAAGCCTTCAAATGCGACTACGGTCCGTGGGAACCAGTTCAATGTTTTGTTTATTTTACGTTGTATAATTATATTTTTTTTTGTAATTTTTAGTCTTTTCATATTTATTTATTTTTATTTTTTTTTATTTTTCATTTTCATCGTCATTTGACTGGTTTTAGGATGTAGCCCTGTATATATTTTTAGTCTTATTTTAGTTAGAGAAAGATAAAACTAAAAATATACACAGGGTTACAGGAGGGGGCACATTAACTTTGGAAGTGTCTCTCGCGCAAACTATTCAGTTGAGAAAAAAAGATAGTGAAAACCTCAACATAATTTTGAAGGCACACTTATGGATTTATTGAAAAAAAAATTGGGTTTTTGTTCCAAGTCCCATAGGTACTTGGAGCCCCCAAAATTTATTGTTATTATCTATTTTTAAACTAATCTAACAAAAATATTTTTGCATAAAAGTCTTAATGAGGCTTACAAAATACATATACTTACCAAGTTTCAACGCATAACTCTTACAGTTTCGGAAAAAAAATGATGTGACGGACAGACAGACATGACGAATCTATAAGGGTTGAGTTGCTTGGCCGTTCACGTGTTCAATATTTTAGTCTGAATTAGCTTCTTGCAAAATGCATATATTCGACAGTTACAGTCTTAAAATACATCATAAATATAGAGCGTGCATGTGGCCCTAAATGTAATTGTTTTGTTAATATAATTATGATATTTGTAAATTTTTAAATACCTACTTTTAAAATGTTTGTAATTTAGATAAGTCGATGCCATTCTGAAAATAGTTTTAGCAATACGTAATTGAATTTGGTCCTCACGATACAAAAATTCTCACCGTTATATATATTGAATAAGATACTGTTATTTTCTACTTATGTTTATACTGTTTTATGTTTTCGATGTAATTAAATTTAATTTCATTTTCATTTTTTTCATGCTCAAATAGTTTCATGTAAAGCATCACGTTTAAGTAAAAACTCAAACACTTGTATACATTATAGTGAAATAGTGATTAATTACATTTTTGTAGCATAATATCGTTTTCATGTTATTGTAATTAATAATGGATACATATTTTTGCATGTGATCGTCAATATAAATATCTAAAAACAATCTGTGTACAAACGTTTACTATAAATGTTACTATAGTGAGAAACTTGGATGGTTATATACGAGGGTGGATCCAATAGTTCTAAGCCCGACCAAGAAAATGAAAGAAAAGTGGGTCTAAATTTATTTTTATTTTTTGTCATAGTCTCCATCTAGCTCAACACACTTCTTCCACCTGACCTGCAACTTGTTTATCCCCTCTAAGAAAAAAGATTAAGGAAGGTCGGCGAAATACTCGTTTTACTGCGATTATCACCTCATCTTTGGTCGAAAATTTCGAGCCACCCAAGTGTTTATTTTAAATTTGGAAATAAGTGATAATCCGAGGGGGCTAAATCCGGCGAATAAGGTGGGTGGGGCAGCAATTCGTAGCCACAATCATGGATTACAGACATTGTTTCAACCGAAGTGTGAACACGTGCATTGTCTTGATGAAACAAAACTTTCTTACGCAACATTCCCGGCCTTTTTTCTTTTATTTCTTCCCGGAGTCTTCGTAAAAGGTTACAATAATAACTAGAATTTATAGTTTGACCTTTCGGTAAATAATCTACAAAAATAATGCCCTTCCCATGCATCCCAAAAAACAGGAGCCATGACTTTGCTAGTCGACAAAACGACCTTAGCCTTTTTCGGTGTATGAGAGTCTGATCTTTTCCACTATTTGGATTGTTGCTTTGATTCAGGAGTATGGTGGTGAACCCAGCTTTCATCTATTATTGAAAATTGCGTCAGATTGCTTCAAACAAATAATCACAGAAAATTTATATTGAGCAGTAACGGAATGAAACTGCGCACCATAAATCAATATGACACATACTAACAAATGACGGTAGATTTTAAGAAGATATCATAGCTCCATGTAGGTTAGGCCACGAACTTTTGGTTCCTAGTATAAATTGTTAAGTGGTTATTTGTTTTTGAAATTTTAACAGTGAACATTTATCTGAAAATCCGCTCGTGTATACTTTTCATTGCACAAATTTCATGCATCCTCATAGAGTTAAGTAAATAATTTATGTATGATACTTGTATATCTGCATATTTGTATTTTCTGATATTTCAATATTAATTGAACAATGTTATGAATACATTTATGTATGCGACCTGTCAATAACCCATTTGCTTGTTAAACACTTACTCATATTATGTATTTTTGAGTGTTGCCAAAACCAAGGCTACGCCCGCGTATTAAGGTCGTTTAGTTCTCCCTCGGGACTCTCTGGATACATCTAGATGATAAGTTGCATATGTCTTTTTTCAAGATTTAACCTATTTCAGTATTAAAATTCATATGAATAGGTTTTATGATTTAGATGTGAAAATAGAATATACATGCCTCACCTCTATATTTAATAGTTAATTAATAGATAAAGAAATGTAAATTTTTTTTTTTTATTTTAATTGTAAATCATTTTGAAACTAATGTTAATGTCTCGTAAATGGGTTAGTGAAATATAGTATAAAGAGCATTTGAAGTTGAACTTTAAAAATGTTCTAAAGTCATAGTGAAGGTTTTTATTACCTTTAAAAGGTTACCATTGTCATGTTGAATGCATACCTCTTACAAGTAAACTTAAATACGTCCTTATCTGTAGGTAGCTTTATCTGCAATGCAATGCATAATTTATATCATTAATGTGTACTTATTAAGAAAATGATTGACGATTAAAAAAGTAGACAGACCTACTTCTAATCGTCTCAATCATCCTTCTGTTTCCTAATCTTCTAATAATTTGTATTTGAGTGTCATAAAAAAATCCATGTAAATAAAAATGAAAATTATTTAGTACCCAAATATTTGAAAATGACGATTTGAGACATGACATTAGTCACCATATACCAATGAATTTACATACATACATACATACATATCTTCACGCCAAGTCCCTTACGGGGTAAGCAGAGAGTATTGAGTGCCAGACCTCACGATCCTGACAAACCTGTCTTGCTTCCTTCACTTTGTATATCTGCTTTGTCAATCTTTCATCTGTCATTCTT
>NJDC01001731.1:79702-96830 GCA_002245475.1 Calephelis virginiensis | reverse complement strand
ATCCTGACAAACCTGTCTTGCTTCCTTCACTTTGTATATTTGCTTTGTCAATCTTTCATCTGTCATACTTTCCACATGACCGAACCAGCGGAGCATGCCCTTTCGCATTTTAACACCAACACTTTCTTTCAATCCCACTCTTTCTCGGATCTCACTGTTACGAATGCAGTCAGCGAGCGTTACACCACAGATTTTAAATTTTGAATGAATTTGATTTTAAATTATTAAAAAACCACTATATAAATTCAAATTGCTGTTAAAATCCTGTAGAACGTTCGCATGACACCATCGCCAGGTCAACAATGGCAAGTTACCAAATACATAATTCGAAGTAAGTAATTTACTCGAAAACAGATTATACTGGTAGAAGATAGGTATATTATAATAGTATGTTAATGCAGAATGTGCAACACATAATCAAACATGTATAATACCGACAGTCTCATTTTACGAATAAGAAATAGCACACATCGTATCAGCAACAGGATGATAGTTTGAAACGAATATGTACCCTTCAAAAATATCAGTGCTCAGACGGAATGCTCAACTTCGCTCTCCTGTCAGATCAAACTGTGATTGGGCTGTCATGAAGAAAATCGCTCGAGAATCGATTACACCGTCCATAGCGGATGAGCGATGGAATTTTGGGGTGACGCGAGGGGTTAGAAAATACGTTAGTACTTCGATTTGCGGTCTTTTACTAAATTAGCCGCTGTGATATTGCATTTATGGTGAACAAATCATGTTTTGGAGGCAATCAAGGGAATTCCATTACGTATTTGCTGGCGTGTTGTTTGCTGGCAAATGTTTTGGGTTATAAAACTTCGTTCACATTTGATTCCATACTCCTGCGAAACGGCTGCACCGATTTTGGTGAAATTTTATAAGCACACTCAATAGGTCTAAAAGTTGTGTATCTTTCACCATTTAAGTCATAAAATTGGCAGACCCCAATTAATTTTATTTATTGTCATTTATAAACATGTGACAATAAAAATACAAAAAGACTTATTATATGAAAAAAAAAACATTTTTAATCTTTCCGAACAAACTGAATTGGTGGAACGAAGTTCAGCAGGAAAGCTAGTTAACTATGTAAAATGTTTGCTTTAATTTGGATTTGTTCGTTCGCGTGTTAGTTAAAATCTGGTATTAGGGATATTGATATTTAACTAAATTAACAAATACCGGTTAATGAACGCACTCAACTTACATGCCACACTATTCTTGTAAAAAATAATTTAAAGTAAAATAATCATAATAATTATTAACCAAATAATATAATGAAGTTATAGTTGGCGAGGAGTTTGTTTCGGCGTTTCCTCTCCTGTTAAAGTATATATACTTAATTAAATTATTTTTATAAACATTAAAATATTTGCACACCAAAATATGGTGGAATAGGTTGATATACTTAAATATTTTTGTAACATCTCATTTACACACATATTCCGCCAATAAATTATTTTCTTTCTTTCTCTCTTTTTTGCCCCGTAAAGGTAATCAAGAAGAGGTTTTTAAAAAAAACATGTCTGTAGGCGATTATCCTCTCTCTCGGGGAACATAATAATAAGGCTTTAATTTTAATAGAATTTTTCACTTGGTATACGTGTGCAACACATTTAGTGAAGATGTACTTTGCAAGCGTTTCTAAAGTGAAATCTTCTTTAGCGGCGTTGCGCACTTTTTTGGAATGAGATCTAAATTAAAACGTAGATTCATTGCTGTTTTTGTATTGCTCAGATATTTCCGAAGAGTATAGGATTCGCAGCGGATGATACGCCACAATGTACCTACCATAGCATTCTCACAAGTCAACCTGATACATAGCAGATACGTATAATATCAACAGACATTGCTGTATTTGTTTCATCTTGAAAATAAGCTTTATGTGTAGACGAGCAATGTTCGTCATACAGATAATATGACGACGCTCCTAGCCATCACGTGGTCTTACTTTAGCGAGTTTTTGTCAAGCCAAACGCTGGTTATTGATATGAAAATAATATTTGTGCATAAATGATAGTACTTTCATACTGAAAATTGAAGCAATTTGTACAAAATTTTTCCCTAACCATTCCAAAATATCAAAAACGCACAACGGTAATATTCAAATTATCACTTCTGCCGGCACTCTCGGAATGCAACCGTCTTTTCTTTGAGAGCGATTAATATGTTGTATCATTTTTGTAAAAAAAATTAAGCTCTTTTTTCATAATATTTTATAATTTAATCTTAACAGTTTACTAAGAACTGGGTAAATAGGCAGAAATGTATAATTATAATACCTACTATAGCAAAACAAAATATTGAAAACATTGTTAAATTGTTCGTGTATGTAACGCTAATCCACCCGGCTTAGCTACAACCCACCACTATGTTAACAGAAAAAATAAACAAACCAACAGACATATTTGGAGTACGGAATCCTGTTGGTATTTAAAAGAATTTAAAGAAAATATAAACAAGTACACTGTATTAAAAATAAACACTAAAAAGAAAATAAGTCTATAAAAAAAGTCTGCACTAGGTTCTGCCGGATTAAAAGGGGATAGATGGGCGTGGGATACGGTAGACTTGTCGACGGAACACGAAGGACTGCTGCTGTAGCCTTCGGCGGTTGGGATAGCGGGACCCTTTGGCGCCTTCCCTCAGCAGCCAGAAGCAGCAGTAGAAGTGGGCCGCTGGCAAGGCGGCCAGAGAAGAACACCGGCGGGCAGTCACCGCCGGTCTAGGGTCCTCCCACCACCAAGCAGCAGTCATAGTAGGACGTTCCGTCGACTCATAGAATTAGAATTTTGAACAGTAGGTCCTGTAGCAGATATATAATGTAAGCAGACTGTGGAAGACTGTTCCGTGAATCAATTTTTCTGTTCTACATTTTAAAATTTAGATGGAACTCAATACATTTTTTTTAAACCGGCCAGTGTAATTACCAACTACAAAGGCCAGCTATCAAAATAGTTTTTAAGAAAATCATATTACAATAGATAATGTAACATATTTCCTTGTAATATGTACATCTTACTTACCTTGTAAATATCTCTGTTTTATTATCTTCTGTTCTACTATTCATATTAATTACTTGTAATGCGTACATCTTTCGATCCTTGTAAATATCTGTTTTTTACTATTTCTGATCTTGTGTCCCTTATGATTGTTATTGTTTCTGTTTTTACTGTGTTTTTCACAGTTTTTCTCTTCAATAATCCTTTTAAATCACTAAAATACACCAAATTCTACAATTTTTGACATCTTCAATGACAGTAATGACTAATTTGAAGATGTCAAATATATTTCTTTTTTATGAGAAAAGAGGACTTTTAGGTGGCGTCAATTTTAAATCCACCAATCAGATCGCATAATTTTAAATTGTAAATTCCGAAACAGGTCGAGCCGGTATAAAAGGATGACGATCCAGCCGATCTGGGCATTCTATTTGTGGCATAAGTCAACAGAATAAATAATGAGAAGAAGTTACGGAGGAACTGCTGCCTGGTGCTTGCTGTCTGGCGCCTACTACCTGGTGCCTGCTGCCTGGTACCCGCTCCTCGGTGGTGGACCCGAGGACCCTGAACCGGCGGTAGCTGCCCCGCCGGTGTACTTCTCTGGCCACCTTCCCAGCTGCCCTCTTCTACTGCTGCTCCTGGCTGCTGAGGGAAGGTGCCAAGGGGTCCCCTACTCCAGCCGCTGAGGCCTATAGCAGCGGTCCTCTGCGCTCCGTGCTCCGTCGACCAGTCGTTGAGCCACCGACGTATCCCACGCCCATCTATTTTCCTTTTTCATTAGCCGGCAGAAACCTTTATAGTGTACAGTGCACAGACCTTTATCGAGACTTTTTAATTCTAAATACAGTGTAATTTTGTTTAGATTTTTATTTTAACCTCAAATCAACAGGATTCCCTACGAACAGCCAAACTTAAGCAAGTTTGACTGTTTGTTTGTTCATTTTTCTGTTAACCTAGTAGTGGATGGTAGCTAAGCCATCCCCACTACATGTATTCTTTTTAAGTAAAAACAAATCACCATTTCCCTTGGTCATCGCATCACGCCTGAACGGATGTGCCAGATTTGTTTATAATTATTTTTTGTTTTGCCAGTTATTATCACGAGATAGTTCATATTGAAAAAATCAATCTTCGTAGACAATTACATCTGTCGACTCAACTAGTATTATATAAAAAGGAAGAATAAATGAAAATGGTAATCAATCTGGAAGTTAGGAAAAAACGAACAACAGATTAACTTTTTAAATTTCTCCAATGCAAACAAGAAGAAATGCCGTAGGGATTATTTGCAAACAGAATCGAGCTTTAAAACTACCCAATTGAAATTAAATAGAACTAGTGTACCAGCTAAAGTTACCGATAAACCCCCTAATGTACTAAGCTTTGGGTTTTCAATTTTTATCTGCCATAGATAGTGGCCATGAGTTTTTATTAGACGTCGATTGCGCTTGGAACTGCCTGAAACTGCTCGAACTGAACATCGTTTTCGCATATTTAATGGCACTGTAATGGAATTTACTCGTTCCTTCGGCACTTTAAAACTCCAAGACTTAATGCGATACGATTTCATCGACGAAATTAACAGAAACAATAAAACGAATAGCCTATCTTTATCTCTTCCCTTTGTCAAATGGAATGATTAAAGCTCGAAATTATTATCTTGATTATAATATATATTCACTCCTTTATATTATTTAAAAAAATATAAAGCATAAGCTTTTTGCTACTTCGTATAAACATCTATAAACCTGTAAAACCAATTTATAATTTTGCTGTTCTAAAATTCAACTCCTCTTTGTGCGTGGTTACAGAACCTAAACCACAACCAAGTTTAGTTGTCTGTGCCAATTGACTAAATAACTGATATTTTAGTGCTCTGAAAAAGACAAAAGAAATGCCGTACTGTTGCACTCTAACGCAAAAAATAATAATCTTAGTCAATTGACAAGTCTACATGCTAAATGATAGTTAAGAGGGCTACTATTAGGAATGTGAAAATGAAAACCACACGAAGTGGGCGAAGGTTATCTACTGGGTTTTTTTGTGGAACTGTAGAAGAGTTTTATCTATGTATTGAAAATATTCAAGAAAAAATAATTTACATTGCTTACCAGAACGCTTTCAATCCCATTTTTTTAATTTGTCCGTTATCGTCGCTATGTTCCAGCGATCAGGCGTCGGACTCGACCTCTTAAGGTCCTGGGTTCAATCTCCAGGTCGTTCAACGAAAAAAAAATTAGAAAATGCATAATTTTTAATAAAAATAACGTTGCCCGAGTTCGAAGATGTGCCCCGTTGGCGATAAACTTGTATATTATGATACATTGCAGGACTTAATATCTTCGGTTATTTGTGGGTACAGTTGTTGGTTGTGCCTCTGCCATCCCCTTCAGGGATATGGGCGTAAATATACTTTATATTTTTATCAAATATAGCTCAATTTTGATAATGAATATGTTACGACTAAACTCCGAAATTAGGTTTAGCCGGTTAAAAAACAAAACCTATTTTTTAACGTCTACCTATCGGACGTTTTAAAAATGAATCTCCATTTCCCTTAATCATCGCATTTGATTGATTGAAAGGTTTCTTCAGATTTTTTTGTGTATTAATTATTATGAACCTTCATTATAAATATTGAATAGGTTTTTGTCGATAATAATCATAATGCAAACACTCTAATAATAACAATAAATCACTGTAAAAATAACACAAAACTGATCTTTATAAGTTGAGCTGCAACTGGATCTAACAACATTGCGTTTCAAGATAAGGAAAGAAAACAATGTAACTTCTTCATTATAAAGTTTTGAAGTGTAGTTGAAAGCTGGTTTTCGTGTTTGCAGAGTGCCGTGTTTTCGAGTTAAATTGATTGAAGCGCCGGCTGATAATTGGTAGCAGTTTTCTTGTTATAGTGCAAAGTTTATAGACTGCGCTAATTACCTTCTATTATTGGAGAATTTTATACTTTTCAAGTCTGCACGTGCCACCCTATTCATTATCTCGAGTAATAAGCTAAATGTGATCTTTGGATGAAATACATCGATTGATTAAAGTCAGTTTGTCAGATCATGTTCTGCACAATTGGAAAAATATGTTAAACATTTTTATTAACCAGTAATTTGTAGTTGGAACTTACTCTATACATACATACAAATAAATGAAATTTCAGTGTCTGTAATATCAAAACATTTTTTTCTTCTATATGCATATGAATGTACGTGTGGTATATATACCAAATTAATTTTTTTAAAAATTTTTAACTGTCTTTCTGGCTGTTTATTCCAGCTTATCTTTATAATGGCTACATTAATATTTTAGACATTTTTGTTAAATTCCACGAGGACGCAGTCACGGGCACAGCCAGCCTTATATATTGAATCCCCATAACCCTTGCTCCTCGCATCACTCCTAGACGGATAAAACAATTTTGCTCCCACGTTAGATGTCCACAAAATTACTTTTTTAGAATAAAGCATATTAAAGATGTTGTAGTTCTTTATCTGCAAATGGCAAATGGTTAAAACGCAAACATGAAACAACAAAACAAAGTATTTTCGATTTTTCTTCAGTTAGAATATATTAAAAAGCTGAAATAACAATCGTTGACGCAATTTTGTGACGTATAACAACTTACGTGGGTGCCGCCCGAGAAGTATCGAGATAGTTTGTGATAGTATGTCTAACTTGTTTTACTAGTGGTTGCCCATTACACTATAGATAAGAACACCATCTTCATTTCTTAAGACCGACTACTTTGTTTCCTGAATAGGTAGTGCGCCATATGTGATCTTTTATCGTCAACATCAATATATTTTGTTTGTGTGTGTCAAATGCATGGTAGTGTAGGTAATGTTTTATTTATTGATTTAATCTACTTTATACGCCTTATTTTTGAAAAATATTAGCATTCTGCACTTTTCCTACACACAAACTATAAGTGTACCAAAATTCATGCTCCTCTGTCAGTGAAATTGTCGTGAAAATGGTTCCAAAGTTTTGGCATCACGTATTAATATTTGTTTTATTAGTAAAACAATTAGTAACAGTATTTTTGAACACGTCAGCCCGTTAAAGATTATATTTCTTTTGTGATACCTTCAATGTTGACGTAATTAACTTTCAATTAACTCTAAAATAAGGCTCCAACAAATAATAAAAGGTACAAAGATACACCTAAAACTTGCCGGAATAAAATTAACAAACACTTTAGACTCAGAATTAATGAGTTGCTTGCATTTATTATATCCATAGCAATTCCTATCGAGAATCAAACCCAAGCCCCATCTATCTATTTTAGAACAGCATGATTCAAACAACGATTTAAAGTATATAATTAGAAATCTGGAAATAAAATTACAGAATGCTCATAGTGAAATAAATATTCTCACCTTGAAAAATATCACCCTTCACAAAACAAGCCACTGATTATGAAGAACAGTTCAGCGAATTAACAAACACTTCGTTTAAAAAACAGCATAATGTCACAAACAGCATTAAAAATATTTCCGAAAACACTTTGATTTATACCGAAAATAGCTTTTCGAATGATAATAAAAGTAAAAATTCACAAGTGCAAATAGCACAAATAGCAGTAACAAAACCACACACTATGTCAACAAAAAGTCTGATCTACCCTCAGATTCGAAAAAAAACATATCAGACCGCCTTAATATCAGATCTTTGGTAATGTGACAAGGCGAACAAAAAACAGGCAAAAATGCACGGCAAAGTCAGGAAAATGCTAATATTTATAGTATAGGTGATCAAACTGCAACGGGTTTAGCTGTGAATTAGATGAGCAGTAGAAAAAACATATGGAACGATTTTCACCAAATATCTGCCTTAGTGAAACCACACGCGAAATGTGAAGAAATATTTTTTTCGAATTTTTTCGTACTAAGCAGCTTAACACAAAATGACAGAACTATTTTATCTTTTGGTAGTAATCACAAAAATCCATATAAAATATTAAGCGAACTTCATACTGATAATTAAAGCAATTCGTGTAAAATTACCTAACAATTCCAAAATATAAAAAATGCACAACGTTAATATTCAAGTTTCACTTCTTCCGGCACTCCCGGAGTGCAACTCATCGTTTTGTTTAGTTTTAATTTGTATTCAACATTAATTAATAGAAAAAAGGAAACTAACTGGTGATTGATCACCGCAGCTCTAAAACATTTGCAGCACCAAGAGTCTTACAGCTGCACTGTCGACCTTTGTGGAGTGACTAGACATACTCTTTCCTACCCGTGGTCCCAGTCGTCTCCATTAAGAACAAGCAATAAAGGCATTCTGCATTAAAACATGGTTCCCGTTTTAAGGTAGAGATACGATAACACCTTATCCTACTTATTGGGATGCTTTAGGTTTCTGGATTATTCAAGAATCCAACATTTTTTTATGATTGTGGAAGGCAAACAAGCAGATGGATTTCCTGATGGTAAGAAATTCACACCACTTAGACACACCAAACATGGTAATGGTGCGCTGCCAACCTGAGACCAGGATGTCGGGCCTCGAGCAAAAGTAAGTTTACCAGCTACCTCAGCTCCTGAACTGGAACACGTTAACGGCAAGCACTAACTTTGTGGCGGCAGGAATAGATAAGACGGTGATACCAATCCGAGCGAGTATCTGCGAAACTCTACCACCTAGTCAAATATCACGGTGCTAGTGACGGTAAGCCTACACTCGCCTTTTACGAGCTGCCTGGCACAGGAAGGCAGATGGTCTATTCTGCAAAGGAGCCCGGACCAACACGGGAAAACGACTTTATATATTGTGAACGACTCGTCGATTGCTGCCGTTTTACCTTTTCTTGTCTCCATTGTATTAGGCATTACAGTGCTACTTACTCATGGTAAATGGTAAACTAACTCATGCAAGGGGCTTAAGATCTCAATAGATCATTTATATATTTGTTTTCTATAGGCGATATGTATTGACCATCATTTATTCGTAAGAAACAGTAGGGTTACTCTTGAATCTCGAATTGGAAATTGGAATCTGATACGTCAAACACAATTGTTGAACACTCTACTCATCAAGGAACAATCAATTTTTTCATCCGATTCGTTGAATTTTTGGAAGTAACTGTCAATTATCCGCTAGTACTATTTTCAAAAGTAATTAAAATATCCGATTCTGATTACCAATTCACATGAAATCGAGATTCAAGAGTAACCATACAGATTCCTTTGGCTTCATATATCACTAGACTACTCACTTCTTCCCGGGCTCTCTGGTTGCATACAATTTGAATAGGCGAGTGTAATTTTGAGTCATTATAATTATGCTGCACGTCAAGTGTCCCCTTGTAGGGCAAAGGTTTGAGGTGTGAAACTTATTTCTAGCCTATCACATTTTAATCTCTGACACATTATCGAATTGCTATCACTTGAACTGAAGTAATAAAATTAAGATGTCACGTATAACTTTATGTTTTTATGACTTTTCACTTATTATTTTGTCAATAAAGTTGACTGCAAAAAGTTATACAAAACACTATCCTGTAGTCCGTTATGATAAGTGCCTAGATAATTGCGGCGGTCATAGCAATACTCGATATACTGGAGCTTGAATTTTTAGTGTGAAAACTGCAACACATTGTAACAATTGGTTTTAAAAAATGATTGCTAAAATCATTTAAATGTTATATAAATTCACCAAACCTCAAAATAGAAGGTCAAAAGAGAATTGCCTTGTTTCATTTCAAATACTACAAATTCAATTTCCCCATCAAAATAAACCTGATACTCATAAGTTCAAAATGTTTTATACGAAATGTTATTTCATTAACATTTAAAAAAATACATCAACTTGATGCTCAATTACTATTGAAATTAAATATATCAGAGTAATTGTTATGGCCGTTCAAATTTCATTAATAGATGAAATGAAACGTGTGTTATGAAAATATGCAAAGGGTGTTAAATAAATATGGATGTACTAATTGCTTCAAAGTCTTTCTATCTAATTAGTTTCGTTATTTTTTTAGTATCGTTTATAACATACAATGTTGAACTTTACCCTTTATATGATTCTTTATTAGTTAATCTCAAACAAAGCCACATTTACAAATCATCTAAATATTCGGGACATTCTATCATCAGCAATTTTAAGAAAGCTGTTACGGATTTCTTTTAACCCAGACGGAAAACGTCTAAATTTGACTTGCGTGTGTGTGTATGTGTGTGGGCATGTGTTGTTTTTTTTTTGTTTGAAAGCGAAATAGTTTTTAAACATAGGTGTTGCAGATCTGTCCAGAATACAAGAAATTAATAGCACTTGCACTTTCTAAAATTAAAATGTGAATCCAAATGTGATTTTGTACGTTTACTTGTCGCCGGTCCCAGCTTTGTCCGGGTGGACAAATTTCTAGTTTTCCTTAGAAATAACATAGCCCATGTTCATTAGCATTTATGACGACTTCAAACGGTAAACAAAAAAATTCAAATCGGTCCAGTAGTTTAGGATCCTATTCAATACAAATAATCAAATGTTAATAGCATATGTTCATCAGGGATAATGTCGGTTTCTAATGCTAAAAAAATTAAATTGGTCCAGTACTCGATCCATTCGGTTTTATTCAACAAATACAAACAAACGTTCAAATATTTCTTGTTTATGTCATTATATTTCACATATTTAATAACATATTTATATAAATTGTTTGATATACATGTTTTACTATTTAATTTACGTATCCGCCTCGTTGGTCCAGTGGCTAGCGCACACGCCTAACTATATCGACCAACCGCGAGGCTCGGGTTCGATTTCCAATGGGGGCAGGCATTCGTGTGACGAACATTCCGGGTCTGGTGCTTATTAAATGTATTCTGGTATCTATTTAAGTATTTACGTTTTTTTTTATATGTCTTAGAATCGTTGACTAGCACTCATATCACAAGCATATAATTTGTCTACTTTGGGATTAGATTCAATTTGTGTGAGTTGTCCAGGGATATTTATTTATATATTTATACAATATACATTTATTTTTTTTTTGTCAATCACAAGGCTAAATTTGTAAGACCACAATAAATGTTGTAGACGCGTCGCTGTCCTGTGGCCGGGATGTTATCATGCAAATTGGAAATTGGAATCGTTTATGTTATTTTACGTACTTTTAACTTTATTCAGAACTAGCGGATTAACAACCTTTAGTTACAAATAAATTCAATGAATCCGACACAATAATTTATTCTTTACTATTAACTAAATTTGCCTCTTTGGTCTAGCGTTTCAGTTGTTAGACTTGACTGCATGAGGTCCCGGGTTCGAATTCCGGGTCGAGCAACAAAAAGAAAATTGGGTTTTTCCAATTTTCTAATAAAAAAAATGTTGTTCGGGATTGAAAATGTGTCCGGTTGGCGATAGGCTCAATATTGTCTTCGGCTAGTCGTGGGTGCCCTGGTTGTGCCTTTGCCGTTCGGCGATATGGGCGTTTTTTTAAAAATAATTAAATGTTAATAATTCGCCAGTAATGTTCAAGAGTACCTACAATGACAAACTTGATTCCAATTTCCAATATTGGATAAATCGAGCTTCAAGTGTTACCCTAGAGCACGGCACTTTACCATCAGTAGTCTCGTTGGTAACGTACCATTTACCTTTAATAACAATAATAAACGATATGATTTTAAACAAGTTACCTCTAATAAATACGAACTTTAATCTGACAACTAGTTAAAATGGGTTTTTAGATATTTTCTAAAAATGTTCAACAACATCAAAACGGCTTAAAAACCCTTTAATCTATATGGATAACATATATTTAAACTGCCTAGCGCAGGTAGGTATTAGCTAACCCACTTTATCTGTAAGTCATATAGGTAGTTCTCCTAAGCAATATCGACAGTTAAGCAGCACCCGTACGTTCAAATACGGAGAATATCCAGGATTAACGTTTGCATGTAGAAATGAAGACTAATATATACCCCGTGTTGGTCCGGGCTTCTTTGTAGAATAGACCATGTGCCTTCCTGCCAGGCAGCTCGTAAAAGGCGAGCATAGGCTTACCGTCACTAACACGGTGACGTCTGGTGACTCGCCCGGATTGGTACCTCCGCCTTACCTGTTTCTGCCGCCATAACGTCAGCGCTTGCCGTCGACGTGTTCCAGTTTGAAGGGTATGGTAGCCGATAAACTTACCTACTTTTGTTTGAGGCCTAACACCCCGGCCTCAGGTTAGCAACGCACCATTACCACCTCTGGTGTCTCTAAGCGGCGTGAATTTCTCACCATCAGGAAATCCGTCTGCTTGTTTGCCTTCCAATATCGTAACAAAAATACGAAAAATACATCCTCCATAAAGAATTACTCAGTTTTTATCTATGAGAATGACCAATTCGCAAAGGAAAACCGAATTATGAAAATCGAATATCCTTTCAGGTACATTTGTTGATCATCCAATAAATGAAATTATGATATAAGATTTTAAACTTAAATCGTCGCGAATTAATAACATTTTTAATTATTTATACGGGATACTCACGATCTCTTTTTATATCGACAAATAAAATAAAAAGAGATCGTGAGTATCCCGTATAAATAATTAAAAATGAAATTATGATAGTTGAAATTTAAGTAAACAAATTTCAATTCCATTTAATTTCAATCGAGCAAATGAAAAACCACAATCTAACTTACCTTTTAATATAAATTTCAAACAATTTGTTTAATAAAATCAAAACTGTTGGTACAACAGTACAACACAAACCCGAACTTTGAACAATTTCACGTCGGGGCACGCGAAAAACAGTTAAAAGTTCCCATATTAAGCAAACTGCACTCTCGAAACACTTTATAGCTGTGAGGTTCAAATGTTAACCAAGTGACTGCACCGCTTGGCTTTGATATTGATAAAAAGTGCAAAACATATCGGAGTACCGATGTACTTTTTGCTAGTGAAAGCTTCATACAGTGTTTATCTAAGTTTTCTGTATCAAAGGTTTATTATACTCAAAATTAATCAACTCCATTTGTATACTTCTCTCATCTTCACACTAGCGATAGTTGTTTGTACACTAGTAACTAAGGATAATTTTTGTACATACAAAGTAAAATATTACTGAAACGTTATTTGAAATATTATTGACGTCAACCGACACGTCATAAACTAAGATTGTTTGCTATTTTTCGGGTGCATATTTTTTAGGACAGATGGAAAATAAAACTCTTTATACTAATTCTGCAGAACACAGAATACGATAATTTTCACTAACATTTCCACCGGCCACCGCCACGAACAGACCACGACTAAAGTCCTAGCTCAAAAAACAATGCAATCTTGACTTTAACTGCATCGTTTGAACAGCGCGGTGGATTTCTTGAGGACGCCTGGACGGACGGTGACAGCCTAGACAGTGTCAAGGCGAAACGTACGTCAAGTGCGTGCGTATACGTCAAGTACCTATATACTTTGAAATAAGTTCTTCTATAGGTTTGACGAATTGCATGACCAATTGTACTTTTTCCCAGCTCGGACTTTATTCGTGGCCTGGTCGTTGTTGTGGGCCACCCCCCATTCACTAAGATTTTTTTAGGCTTGTCATTTCCATACACATCATATCAGTTACACAGGTTCCGCGGAATCAGCAAAATAATCCTATATCTTTCATAATTGAATTCGAATGAATTATGAAAGATATAGCAAAGATCATCGAAGATCGAATTTCAGGAATGGTGTAAGAACAGAAATAATCGCTGTGAGATAGTATTCACAGTTAGAGCTATAAAGAGATCGAAGGTATAACTAACTTCTTTACAGATATAATAGAGTAAAAGTAATAAATAAGGTCCAGCACTAAAGGTTCTACGTGTGAATGTATGGAGCTTATAAAGTACTTGCCGTGTGTGAATTATCTTGGTCTTATGGCTAGATTTATAGTGCACCTGTGAGAACTGTGCTGGAGACTACAAAGTTCTTCGAGTTTTTGAAAAATTTAAAAAGATTTCCTAACAATTATCAGACCAATCATCAGAAAGCTCGTAAGAGGCAAGCATAGCCTCACTTTGCACTACAACGCATTAACTATATTTTAAAAGAGATGCTACTTGATTTCAGGGCCCTTTTTATTCCTGCCGCTTATCAGCACTCATTTTTGTGGTGTTAAAAGTCAGGTTTATATTGCAACATCGCTACCATGTATATAATTACTACGTAATAAGAGGCGGATCTTCCATAGAAATATATCAAACCCGAAATTTGTATGATGTTTGACTTAGGTGACAAAGGACACTTGACAGACAAGTAAAAGAGTCTGCTAAATAACATGGTGAAAAGGTATAACCCATTTAATTTGAAAGCACGTAAATCTAAGGGCGTTCAGATTTAAGGCAGTGTCGTATGATTTAGGTGAATAAAAAACATTGCAAACTACTTTTTTATATATAAATGTTGCGCCAAATTAATCGCTACTTGCACTTTAACGTCTGTAGACGAAATATTTACTATTAGCAAATCTGTCTGTTTGTTGCCTTCCTACACTATAATAAAAACAATTCAATGTTACAAGAAGCTGCAGTGTACGTACAAATCTGGGATTTAATATTTAATTTACGCGAACATTACGGTGTTGCGGCCGGATTTGGGGCTCATAATGAATGTTCCACTATACCCTGCGGAGCCATAGCGCACGGACAACGCTGCTGTGGCCACACGTTTCAATATTAGAACTACATGCATTACTCATTGCACCTGATTCTAATTACATGAGTAAATCACCCCAGCTAGCACATGTGTAAGTGCTAGGGTTACCTGGAACATGGGGATTGACCTTTCAATTAACACGGAAGATGAGTCCAATGAATGAAAGTCATTTTACAGAGTTTTGTGTTACTTTAATAGCTAGTAAATACTTATTTGCGTACATATATTGTGGATACAACTTATGCGCTCACTGCATATACGAGATAGAATTCTTTCAGTTGAAATTAAGTTAGCCTCGAGGGTTGCCTGGAAGATCGTTGACTTGGCGATAAGGCCGCCTTTGTGTATCTTATAATTTAATTTTTATTTGATGTATTTGTAATTTCTCTGTATTTGGTGCACAATAAAGAGTTGTTGCATTGTATTATTAGCATAAAGGACTGGTATTTGGAATATCACTAAACGAAACGAATCTACTGATTTACTGTCAGATAACGAGAAATTTTATTGCCAGGAGTATAAGACCAACTTTCGTGACATATATCTTAGTGTATTTGTAATTTCTCTGTATTTGGTGAACAATAAAGTTATTGTATTGTATTGTATTGTTAGCCTAAGGGACTGATATTTAGAATATCATTAAATGTAATGGAATGTACTGATTTACTGCCAGATAAAGTTTATTGCCAAGAGTAGAAAACCAACTTTCGTGACATGTATCTTATCATCACAAAACTCTCGTCCAGGTCCAACGTATAGAATAGATAATATGCCCACTGCTCAGCAGCTCGTAAAAGGCAAGACATAATAAATTACATTAGCAACAACAGATTTGGCTGAGTACTGTGCAGAAAATGTAGCCGAAAAACTGTTGTTACAGTTTTTGGCTTCGTCATTTTCTGACCCAGAAGTAAGGTAACCAATAGACTAGGTCTATCGGTCCCATTCACTAATAATAATAATAACACATGGTTATTAATCAACAGGTTCGCAGAAATCGGAAAGGTCTTTCCACCGCCTGGATTGACTATAAAAAGGCTTACGATTCGGTACCGCATACATGGTTGCAACGAGTGTTTGAACTGTACAAAGTTGATGCAGTTCTAAGTTCGTTTCTGGTTTCATGTATGCTGCAGTGGACCACGGCTCTTTGTCTCCCAGGAGGTGGAAGGAATCTTTACATTTCAGAACCCATAAGGATTGTGCGGGGCATTTTCCAAGTTGACAGCTTGAGACCATTGTGGTTTTGTCTGGCTTTAAATCCTTTGAGTACATTGCTAAGGGATTTAAAGCTAGGTTATCGGTTGCGTAGAGGGGGTGAGACTATTTGTCATCTTTTGTACATGGATGATCTCAAGTTGTTTGCATCAAATAAACCAGACTTGTTGTCACTACTTGATGTAACACATACATTTAGTAGTGACATTAAGATGAAGTTTGGCGTAGATAAATGTGCGGTTGTACATGTGCAGAAAGGGAAAGTTGTACATAGCGACTTTTTACAACTTTCAGAGACAATATTTCTCAGATCTCTTTCTGAAACCGAAACTTACAAATATCTTGGTATGCCAGAGGGTCTAGGTATACTGGATCGGGAAGTTAAACAGCTGGTGATAGAACGTTTCTTTGATCGCTTGACAAGTGTTGAAAAGCCTTTTGTCAGGGGGTAATAAGGTGCGCACTTTCAACAGCTAGGTGATGCCTGTTTTATTATACACCTTTGGCACAATAAGATGGACTCAAACAGAGCTAGAAACCCTGGACCGAAGAGTCCGTAAACTATTCACAACATATCGCATGCATCATCCTCGCTCATCTGTGATGAGATTGTATATTCCTCGGAAATGTGGAGGATGTGGCTTCCTTAATGCCAAAAACCTTCATAACCGTGAAGTATACAATCTTAGAGAATACTTCCTACATGTTGAGTGTGAAATGCATCGTGATGTAGTGTCAGTGGAAAATGGACAGACTCCGCTATCCTTGGGTAAAGAGAACTGGCATAAACTGGTACTTATTAATCAGGGTCGCTTGAACGTATGGAAGAGCAAAGAACTACTTGGTCGATTTTATCAGGTTTTTTATGGGCCTGATATTGATACACTAGCATCAGTATCTTGGTTACGATTCGGTGACGTCTTTGGCGAAACCAAAGGTTTTGCTTGTGCAATTACTGACGAGGTTATCAAGACGAATAACTATCGGAAATCCATCATGAGGGATGATGGCACAGTTGATATATGTCGAGCGTGCCATCGTCCTGGTGAGTCTATAAGGCATATTATTTCCGGTTGTTCTCATCTTGCCAACGGCGAGTGCCACCAGCAACTTGCTTTTCGGTATGGACTTGTCGGTTTTGAAGTGCCTTACTATAAGTATACACCGAAGCCAGTTCTTGAGAATAGCCATGCAAAGCTCTACTGGGACCGATCTATCATCACGGACAGGACTATTGTCG
>NJDC01001731.1:54170-74274 GCA_002245475.1 Calephelis virginiensis | reverse complement strand
GGCGTAAATATTACAGAAACCTAATAGAGCTGTAGGCGGTAGGCCGAACTAAAACATTGATGTGTTTTACACACCAGTGTTTTAGCATTACGTCTGGTAAACATCAAGAACACCATGTCTGTCGCGCTACCACATGTAAAATCTTCAATCTAAAGCTTTGTTTGTAGACAGAAGATGTCCTAGAAGTAACAAGCTGTTAGAGTTTTGTGCAACAGTTTGCTAAGATTGGTGCCACCGTCTTGCCTTTGCCTGCCATATCGTAATTCTCGCTAGTAACTACACACAAGGCTTGGAACCGGTACGAAAAGTACAGGTTCTGTACCGGTACTTAGTGGTTCTTGCCATTTTGATACCTCGTTACCGATTCCAAAGTGGGTACCGGTACTTCATATACCGGTACCGACTCAATACCGGTAACAAGTACCGGTACTAATACCAATAAAACCCGGTATCCAATTAAGGTACTCGTTAAATACAAGTGCGACGTTGCCAATTTTCCTTTTTACGTATCGGTAGTATTTTAATATCTCGTGAAGAAACAGATATAAAAAGTATCTTATCAGATATGTCTTCGATTAAAGAAAAAAATATACGTAATACTATATTTTCTGGTACCGCTATTATTGAACTAGTACCGGTATAAAACCCTTAAACTAATAGTACCGGTACTAAGTCTGATACCGGTACAAACAGTACAGGTAACGCCTTAGTATCGGTATTGCTTCAGGGTCATTAGTACCGGTTCTTAAAAACACCGGTATTTCAAGACCTGCCTACACATGTCGTGTGTGCTAATTATAAGGTAGAACAGGCGCTGGACTTGGACGCTAACTTAAAATCCCGGATATAACGACGCATCAATAACATCTATGGTGTCTATTTTCGACGGCGTGGTTATCTCTTACGATCCGAAGAGCCACCTATTAGCTAACATTACTACATAGTATAAAACGAAGTCCGCTACCTGTCGTTATGTATGCTTATTGCTTAAATCTTTAAAAGAACACAACGGATTTTCTTGCGGTTTTTCAGTAGCTGTCTACTTAAAAAAACCGCATGAAAAGTGGTTGAATCAAAATGAAGTTTCATATGTTTAATAACATAGGAGTTAGTCCAACCATGCGAAGCTAGGACGAGCTGCTAGTAAAAAATAACCTCAAGAAGAGAACAGCACTAACAATAAAAATGTAGTTCAATAACACTTACCATCTGATTGACGTCAACATTATTAATTCAATCCGTCATACTCATCTATAAAATGATTTGCGTACACGAAATGGCTTCAAATTAATTTTTAAATTGAAACGTCCGACGTATCGCAAAAATTATATTGAATTAATTGAAATACTTCACCGTAAATGAGAGCACTTCGGTTTGATGGCGGAGGTCCGCTGCTGCTGCACTTTAGTTAAAAGATACGCATTGAATTAAATGAAATTTGAGAGTTTTTATGCAGGTTGGGAGGTATTGTCTCATCAGTGTGAAGGATTATTGATGTTATTCTTTGTTTATTACCATTTCAGTCACAGCCTGAGTAATTCAAGTGCTGTGGAACTGAAAAAACTGAATTCAATTTCGATGTCCAAATCGTGTAATATCACATTTTTTATTTTTTAATCTATTATCAGATTTAGACATGAAGTCGATGGGAAGACTTCGTAAGTTACTCTCTTTCCAATTAAAAAATACTTTTACAGTCGGTTAAGAAATGATGGTAAAATCGATTAACATTCATAAAATGCATATATAGTCCACTTAGAAAGGCATACATACTCCACTTTACTTTGGCTGCAGTAATTTTGTATTAAAATTTCATTTCGGGGTATGCTTAGAGTTAACGTCTTAAGATATTGGAACTTAAAACATTATTTTAAAATGCTAGGGATATCCAAAAGTAACGATAATCAATAATAAAAACAATGAATATAGTTAAAAATATTACCAACGTCATATTTTATTTTATTTTCATTTTATTATCATTAAGGGTCGATTACAGTTCCACATCTATACATGAAATAAGCACAAGAGATCTTATTGTAAAAAAAAAATGTAGAAACTACAAATCGACCACAGCGTGCACCGGTAAAAAAACAATCGACAATCAAAATTAAAATGATTACAATTTATCAAGACATAAACAAAAACTATATAAAATTTCAAGAGAACAAATAAATTAATATAATGATAATTTATAAAACATGTTATTTTTTATCACTATGTTGATCTATACAGCATTCATTTTAAAAGCAATAATACATAAAAATACATGTTTTACGAGTATTTATCGCTATAATGGTTATACAGCATTCATAAAGTAAAAAAGAAAGAAGCTACAATTATGTGCGACTCCTGTAATGTTTTATGTATGTCATTCGATTTTTACAGTTCTGAATCTATTTTCAAAATTCTTTGTTTATTGGAAGGAGCGTACTTTCCATTGCAACTTAGTCTGGTGATCTAATTCCAGGAAAATCGAGAAAAACGCTCAACGCTTTTAGATGACTTCTTGAAATTGCAGTTGGTTTGTTACAGTTTAGGTTCGCTTAAATTATTAAGGTACAAGTGTATACATTTAAACTAAACCCAGAACTCCCTTCGAAAAAAAATTCGTTTCTAACCTTAGGAAATCCCCAACCACGAGGTCATCCCAAGTCATTAAAATAGAATAATAAAATCTTGGGAATAGAGGTTATGTGCCAATAGTTCAAAGCCCACTTCTTTTGCGGCAGCCTTACTAACTGCAGTTTTATGAGCCAGCGAGTTATCTTTGATTAAGCAGAGGAGCTCAAAGTTTTCGGCGCCTATTTCTTTGATTGCCTACTGATATCTCCGTATTAGTTCTTAGTAGTAGAATCCAGCTTATTTTTCAAATAGTTAACCATGATAATTTCTTCAGCGTTTCAAAAAACGGTCGCCAACCTTCTCTGCTAAGCTTTCTTTACACTCAGAATTGGTTTGGCATCGGTTCGTCAGTTCGTTTTCATGTTGTCGTAGTTGTTGTTTAGTTTCAGGTTCAAGGTAGTTCGATAATCACGAAACGTGACAAAACACTGGTCTGCTGGAACTTTTTGAGTTTTCTTGAAATGTCACTTCGTTTTTTTCTTTTGCTCGTCGGTTAACATTCTCGGCACCCAACGCGTAGACTTCCTCCTAAGCAATTGTTTGTGTACTCTAACATGAGATCCTTGTGACCTCAGCTACATGCCAGATAACCAATCCTCGATCTTCCGATTCACCTTCTTAAACTTTTTCAAGTAATCTTCAGTGAGGGATAAGTGACTTTTACGATATTCACCTGTCCCCGATGTTCTTTCCAGCTTTAACTCCTTCCCTTTGCTGGCAACTATGGAATATCGAGGAAACGATTCCCTTAATTTTTTGCCAATTTGTTGTGTATGTCAGGTATTTGATGACAGCTCTGATTTCTGCTAGAAATAACCGATTATTATCATCCCATCACGTCTAATACAAATATATAATATAAGAATTATGTCTATTGTGCACATCCTGTATTCAGTCTTAGCTGCGTACAGTTTTAGAGCACCTATCCAAGGTACCTTTTCCACTCGCACTTAACAAAAATATTCTGCGTACTAAGCCCTGTTACTGTCCAATTATGATAAATTACTAACGGCAAGCCTGAAAAGAAAATCAAATTGATGGTATATTTTGCGAATAATGTCAGAATAAATTTATTACGACAGTTTAGGTACATAAAACACTCTGAAATATTAAATCGTAATAAACCAAACATTCTTCCTTTAACATTCTTTCTTCTGCATCAAGTATTCAGTATCAAGAGGTAGGTACAGGGAAATGCATATTCTTCTTTGCGTTCTTAACTTGAAGGCTCTTAACCAAATACAGATTGTTAGCCCGATTAACTTTTTAACACTACCTATTTCAAAAGAACAGAAATACCATTCTTACTAAGAAAATACATATTAATGCATAGTTAACTTTTTTAATTAGAATCTTTCTTTTCAGCTTCTTGGTTATATATGAGACCACTTAGAAATCGTTATCTGCGTTTAAAAAAAACGCATCAAAATCTGTTCGTTATACACAAAAACATACGTTTAATGGAGTACATCCTCTTTTTTGCAACCGGTTAAAAAGGGTCATCATACGAGTATTTTATTGGCACTTGCTACACCTTCAAAACTTAGACGCAAAATCGAATAATTTCTTAATAATATATTTTTGAAGTGTAAACTTCTTTAGCGGCGTTGCGCACTGTTTTTGGAATGGGTAAAAACTTCTTAACTCGCGTCAGATCGTCAGATCGAAAATTCGTAAGACGGCGCAGGGCAGTTTTACGAATAAGACGGCGCAGGGCGATTGCGCAAATGTTTGTGTTGTCATGTTTGTGTATGATAGCGCAATAAATGAATATTGTATTCTACCACATAAATGATAGTACTTTCATACTGATTATTAAAGCAATTCATGCAAAATTATTCCCTAACTATTCGAAAATATCAAAAAAACACAACATTAATACTCAAGTTTTCACTTTTGCTGGAGCACCCAGAGTGCAACCCGTCGTTTTTTTAATATGAGATAACACTTAACTAAAAATATAAATATATATTAATTATTCCCTACGCAATATAACTATATACTTTAACTAACATACATTTTTAATCAAATAGCAACAATATTTATTTCCATTTTAATGCGATCGGTATTTTAACAGACCGTTATCAAGTAAAATAATCAAAAAACACATTCAATAAGTGTTGAAAAACTCATTCGATTTGTTTCGAACACAATGTTTAAACGCCCGGATTGCATCGCGAGCGTTTTCTTGAACAATCTGCAATTCAATTACTGTCCCAATGTTTGTAGCGTAAAATTGTAAAGCGAAATTCACGCCATTGTCCATTTTTTCCCGCTGGCAACACTGAACATACGCCCGATAATTGACACTGGCACGTTGGAATGCTGAAACGGAGCAAATATGTAAAGGCAATATCGAATGCTGGAGACTTTACGAATTTCATTTTTCAACGTCGCTTTCATCTCTTTTTACATAGGCTTTTGAGCATATTATAATCATTGCTTTTGAACGCAGGTTTTTATGAACCAAAATAAACGGACGAGGAAAAAGTTCACAAATGCCCATGTAGGGATAAAGAACGATATTTTTATCTCTTCATGTCGTGGTATTTGTCAAGGAAACATACGACCACGAAAAAAGAAACCGGCAATCCAAAAAGTACAAAATACATTAATTTGAATAAGTGATTCTTACTACTTACTAGCTGTGCTGGCAAACTTTGTTCCGTTTTTTTTTTGTTTTCTTTATGGTAAGAGATAAGCGTGGTCTATAGACACCATAAAAGTTAAAGATTTTTCCGGCGACCAGGGTATAAGGTTTAAAGTGCAGGTCTACTACGTTACTTATAGGTAATGTATTTTTTTTACAAGAAATTTAACAAACCGACGTCTCTACTAAAGGCAAAAAAAAACCGTCAGCTTGAAACAACATTGATGTTTCTTATGCATTTCTATATTACAACAGGATTGATGGCGACGTGTGCGAATCTAATGGCTATCCTAGCCTCCGCCCTTAAACACAACAATAGCGAGGACTGACGCTATGTTGGCTGGAATGGTTAAGATTATAGTGAGATAGTAAGATTATATATACACTACCGCCTGGTAGTAAAATAAACAAAAAAAAAAACCTTTGAATTGTAAATCTATATTTCTATTACGTACCAAATGTATTTCTGATAAAAGTGTTTACAGTATAATAAATTACTTAGATGAGTAAAATATGTAACGGTGATATGATTACGGTGATATATGTTCGTTGTTAATATTTTATGTTTATTGTTAAACTTGACAATACTATTTACACATATTTCTTACCTTTTTCTACCTTGTAAACAGTAACAATCGCATTGAAACCGGTTCTATAAATTCGTCGAATTATTATTTTTTCCGATTACCCTATTCATCAATTCTAAACGCGATACTAACGAAAATAGTTTTAATTTATTAAAATTTTTATATCGAAAAAAAAAATAATTCATCCTAAATATGTTTTCGAGAAATGTTATTGGTCAGTACTAAATATTTGTCTACGATTATTACTGTTTATTTATTTCAATCTTTAACTAAATTCGATACATGCAGGTAGGTATATATCAATAATAATCTTAAAGTAGATATAAATATTAGCATAATTTCAGTGACATAGTATGTTTTCACACTATGTCACTGAAATATGATTTTGACTGTACAATTGAAATAAAATATGATTTCCTCAAATAGTAAAAAAAGTAATGTTATCAAGAATTATAAATTAAAATTATATATATGAAATTAATGTTATCCATCTAATAAATTAAATTAAATTTTAGTGATATAATATAAACATAAACATTTAAAATATGGATTATAATGAAGTTTATTAAATAGTAAAATAATTTTATCCCCAGTTTCACATGGTGTAATTTAAGTTCTTTTGATTATAACATAATGACAAAAATATATTAAGTATATAAATTTATAAAAAAAATGCAAAAAATAAGCAACCTAATTAATTCTTACAGTTTTGATTTGACTATTAAAAACTTTGTTGATCTCTGATTTCACCAGACACCTTTTTGCATATTGCACCAATAAACATTAACTTTAAATGATTGATATGAGTTAATCGTCTTTTTAAAAAAACAAGTTAATTTTATTTGTTTGTATTAATGCACAAATACTATACAATACATGGCTTAAATACACCATCCTATACTAGTCAGCCAGTAGATAAAGTCAAGACGATGGTGTTACATGTACATAAATATAATATAGCATGAAAAATGAGTTAGAGAACGGAACATAATTTTTAAGCTATTGCATAGCTTCTATCACGGGCCTTGAGCGTGGAGACCGAATCCAGAAAATCCGAAACGAAAATAACCTAACACCCCCCACTCCTGCTATCTATCGATGAATAGCAGACCTTTTAATGACTTTTTAATCACACTTGTCTCTTTAGTTCAGCAACTCGCCTTTAGGTGGCATTGGTTGTATCAGCGTTACTGCGCATGCGTAATTCCCCTCTTCGCCTCGCATCAGGTGACTCATACCTGCTTATGCAATATCTTTACCGCGACAGTCTCCAAGTGCCAAACGTCTTTTTTTATTTAGTTATACTAATTTTATTGGTGACTTCGAAATAGCTAAAGTTACTGAAACCTGTCTGATCTGATAGAGCTTAAACACATGAGCTCTCACTGCCTAATTGACATCCAAACTCATAACAAAGTATTAATTGATAGTATTTAATAAAATATAAACGTTAGTGAATCATTGAATAGGTTCTTACACAGACTTCATTAAAGCAGTGCGACGGGAATTTCTTTTCATAATTGAGTGAACACAATCTTCGCTCTTGGAATTAGATTTTTCATAAATTCATTTTCCGATTGAAAGTTATATGAAATTGCTTCGTATTGAAATACGAGATCCACGTATAAGGCTTGTGAATGCTTCGTATTGTATATATGCTATTTTTATTTTTTAATAATTTTACCCTGCTCGTTTCGTAAGGATCGTAACAGAACTCTGTCTATTTAAGTCATTTCTTTAATTGAGCTAACATTGTTAAATTTAGAACTAGCTGATAGATGTTTGATTAATTATAAAATAAATATTGCTAAAATCGAATTTCCGAAACCCAACTTACTCTATCCAACTATTGGTTGATACCAATTGGATTATCAACCAATAGCCACGTCATCCACACGTAGCATATTATTGGTTAGATGTCAATTTTAGATAGCGTTTAGTTAAACAGCCGTTTCATTTTTTATTGGTAAAGCAGATATTATATACATCATGAATTTAATAGACTGAATATCACTGAACTGACTCTCGGTTATTAATAAACAAATCAAACTAATTGATGATTTAATTCTTGCCACGATTAGTTTATCTTAGTAATTATATTCATATTATTCATACTATGTGAAACGGGATGAACTACTATTAACACTTAATTTAATTTCCTATAGTAAATTCCATATTGGTCAGGTTCTTCCTCAGGCTTAGGCTTAGGTTTTGGCACATACGGGTTTTTCAACGGATCAGCATTTAACCTGAAAAATGATAGTACATGTTAACATTGTAACGTTCCACTTTTTTCTTTTTTGGCAACTCCATTAATGATGGAGATTCTGATCGCCGTGCTTGTCTATGAGCTTTCCTTAAAACTGTTTTAAAGTTTCATGATTACATTCATACAACATTCAAGATTTAGATGAAAAAAGGCCTAACTCAAAGAACACATACATCTTTTACCAAATATATTTAATTGGAACGATAAACTGCCTAATCATTTTTACTGGTTCCTCCTACTTTCTTGCAAGTAGTAGTATATTTTACACTCAAACTATATAATAAATACACTTACTTGTAATGTTCGATAGCTTGGGAGCAGTCTACATTGTACCACCAGTCACAAGCAAACTTGGCTTGGTCGAAGAGGGTCCCGTTCGTGCACAGGAATGATGCTCCTTGGTGACCCTCGCGGCCGTCGTGACACACGTGGTACGCCTAGAAAATGTACTTTACTAGACTATGCTCGTGACTTTTTCCGGGTAATAGGGTACACGAGTGATGTTTCATTTATTTAACAATAACATCCCTAGTGCATATGCAGTTTAACAAAAAAAACTGCGTTATGCACATTTTTTTTGTTTAACGGCACTTTTTTAAATGTATGTATTTTTAAATGTATCAGGTTTGATGAAACCATTTCAAAAGTATTAAAATATTAAATTTAATTTATTAAAGTTAATTAAAAAATAATGTGACCAATGAATAATCCAGGCAAATTCAAACAACATTTGTTATGAACCACTCCCGTAAATATAACTTTAAATATAGCTATCAAATGAAATTCCTGAGTGATGCATACAAAATCCTTAAAAGAGACGTCAATTATATTTTAATTAGTCATAAAGGGCCAATATTAATAATCAATCCTAATCCCAAAGTTGCTGCCCAAGATTGATATTTTGATCCATTTTTATGTTATCGCTTGCCAATAACATTGCTGTGGACAGGATAAATATGGCAATCAGGTATAGGATAGGCCGGATACGCAGCTATCTAGATTGCTTGAAATCCATCTTTAAAGATACATTATTGACATTGGCCGTAAGCCAATATTTTCTACGCAAAGTTGTGACTTAAATAACAATTGTTGTCTCTGCTTGCGGCCGCTAGTCTATGTTTTTGGTAATTCCAAAAATAAGATTTCAAAGTTGCGATATCTGGGGTGGTTTACAAAATGGCTTAGTGACTGGCTTGGCTTTCACCGATATTTCTATTGTTTTGGGGGCATTTAATTGTATACAAAAATAAAAAAAAGTATATCCTGTTTACGCTCGCATTTACTTTAATCAAAGCTAATTACGGTTGACCAATTTTTTTATAAAACATGTAGAATAGAATAATTCTTTACTGTGCACCAAATTACTTAGAAATTAAATACACCAAAATATATACATATATTGTATTTTTGAAAATTATGTTTAATGATGTTTTTGAAGAGGTAATAAACAGATAAACAGACAGTTAATAAAACGAAGTAAAAAAAAAAAGTAAAACTGTTTTAGATTTCAAAGCGTTCCGACCTTCTATCCTAATTGTTTTTGCTAAAATAACTTGCATATTTTTTTTAAGACACAAAAAAATAGTTCTACTTTATCCATACGTCTTAATGTAAAATTATAAAAAGTATATCTGAATGCCTATTAAAGATGCTGTTTGGGCATAAGGCCTCCTTGTGTTTATGTTTTAGTTTCATTATTTTAGCCCGACGGAAAAAGAGGGGTGTTGTGAGTTTGACGTCTGTCTGTAGCATCGTAACTTTTAAAGAGATGGGATTTTTTTAAGTTGCTTTGATCGAAATAGTTTTTAGCTACATATAGGTTTTTTTAACATAAGGATTATTATTTGTCTTTTCTTTATATTTGTTGCAGAAAAAAGACATATTGTGTCGTATTGTTTATATATTTTATTCATTAAGCTCGGGTTCGATTCCGACGCGGGCAGACTTTTTGCATTTTTCTGCATTTTTATTAAATTAATTCTAGTATCTATTTAAGTATTTCTATGTGTTACAATCGTTGACTAGCATCCATAATTTAAGTATGCATTTTTCTTACTTTGGGTTAGATTCAATTTGTGAAAATTGTGGATATTTATGTATTTATATTGTTTATTATTGTACTGTCTTCAAGCAGAACCATCTGCTGTCAGCACACTTGATTATATTGTATATATACAAATATCTCCTAAGGTTAAAATCACTATACATGGGAATGCCTATGCGTATGGTGACTAACGGCCAATGTTAATAATGTATCTCAATCTAATGGATTTCAAGCAATCTAGATAGCTGCGTATCTGGCGGCCTATCCCATACCTAATTGCCATATTTATCCTGTCCACAGATATGTTATTGGCAAGCGATAACATAAAAATGGATCAAAACATCAGTCTTGGACAGCAAGTTTTGGATTAGGATTGATTATTAATATTGGCCGTAAGTGGTAAAGCTGCAATCGGGGCTACAAACACTGGCCACAGTTATGAATAATAACTGTAAAGAAACGGGCTTATGTTTGGATGCGAAGAAAACAAAATTAATAATATTTTAAAGAAATGTAACAAGAACCAATATAAAATGTTTGGAAGATAATGTATATCTGGAACAAATTAATGAAATTGTATATATTGGTAGTGCTTTTAGCGAGGATATTCCATGGATGTAGTAGGAACAGTGTAAGAAGGGAATACCTAGTGTGAATGGAGAGCTAGGTACACTATTTCAAAGTAAAGTTTCGAGACTTTGTATGATTCAGTTCTAAAGTTACTTAATAGAAGAGAGTTGGGTATGTTAGAAAAAGCAAAAAGTTAGGATAAATGCAGTCAAAATGCGAGCTATACGGAAAATCTGTGGAGTAAAACTCACCAATCATATTCGCAACCGCAAAATCAGAAAAACATAGCGATTAAAATCATACGTTGATTTATGAACGAGATAGAAGTATAGAACACTCCGTTGCTTCGGTCATATGGAGAAAAGGATAGGTTGACAAAATTGATATATGTATAATGCGAATTTTGATGGATGTAGGTGCCCGGGAGAATCTGAGTTGACATATTTCTAAAATCGGAGTGTTTGTATGAAAAGGATAACGAATCAAAATAAGGCTAGGTTGGTCTGCAAGGATAGAGGCACTCAGCACTCTCTGCTCTAATAAAATAGGACTTACAGTGAAGGTATGCATAGGTAATTGTATTGTAACTGCATATTTAAATGTTTCAGAAAAAGTATTTGCTGCACTTTGAAGATACTTTTTTAAATTATTGTCACCGTTTAACTTAAAAGCTATTAAAACAATAATTGTTCAGGTTTCTGCTATTCGAAGGACATTAATCGCACTTAAAATTTCAGTATTTATTCAAAAACTATCAAATAGAAGCAAAAAACATTCATGATCTAAGGGCAAAACGTTCTCATAAAACGTCGCATAAGTCCTTGTAGTGACTTTAGCAAATAATAAGTGTATCCAAGCTTTAGATACCAAAAGCCAAACCACAATTTGACACAAGAACCAAATCATACTTTTCCGAAGCATTTGGTCGCACTAAATCCGAATTTGATAACGGATTTGGCGTATCACAGGACTGAACACGAGAAAAGAAAAGACAAATAAGAATTTGGATTTGGATACAAAACGGCAAATCTTTTGAAATATTCTTATTTAAAAAAAACAAGCAGGCGGCTTTCTATTGGTAAAAGTGCCGTTGTTTACGCAATACCATAGATGTAACTTATGTGGAAAATTAGAATGACTCGTACAAATTTTTAATTAATGGATAACATATATTTAAACTGCCTAACGCAGGTAGGTATTAGCTAACCCACTTTATCTGTAAGTCATATTAAATAGTTCTCCTAAGCAATATCGACAGTTAAGCAGCACCCTTACGTTCAAATACGGAGAATATCCAGGATTAACGTTTGCATGTAGAAATGAAGACTAATATATACCCTGTGTTGGTCCGTGCTCCTTTGCAGAATAGACAATCTGCATTCCTGCCAGGCAGCTCGAAAAAGCGAGCATAGGCTAACCGTCACTAACACCGTGACATCTTCGCAGCAAGTCACCCGGATTGGTACCACCGCCTTAAATATTCTAGCCGTCATAACATTAGCGCTCGTCGTTGACGTATTACAGTTCAGAGGTAATGTAGCCGGTAAATTTACTTTTGCTCGAGGCTTAACATCCCGGCCTCAGGTTGGCAACTCACCATTACCACCTTTGGTGTCTCTAGGCGGCGTGAATTTCTCCGGAAATCCGTCTGTTTTTTGGTCTTCCAATATCATAAAAAATGATAAAAAAAAAGTAAGTATCTTCACGCCCATATCCTCGAAGAGGTAGACAGAGGCACAACCAGGGCACCCACGACTAGCCGAAGACACTAAGTCCCACAATGTGATAGGTAGCAAGCCTATCGCCGACCGGGCACATATCCAATCCCAACATTTTTTTTAGAAAATTCTAAAACCCAAATTTTCTTTATGTTAGGTACCCGACCCGGGATTCGAACCCGGGACCTCATGCAGTCAAGTCGCTAGACCACAGAGGCGATAAAAAATGATGTTGATGATAAGCAAGTCGATGGTACCAATCCGGAGCCTGAATGCAATTTAATAGTTTTTAAAATCTCGTCTAACCATCATCAATTCAAACAACGTAATAAGAAAAAAAAATATCAAGGAATCAAGTAAAACGGATGGTCTTTTTTTTAATACCTCTGGACAAGTTACACAAATTGAATCTAATCCAAAGTAAACTTTATTATTATTATAAGCTTGTGTTATGGGTGTTAGTCAACGATTCTAAGACAGAAAATACTTAAATAGATACAAGAATAAATTTAACAAACACCCAGACCCAGAAAGTGCAGACATCTAAATGTTCATCACACAAATGCCTGCCCCCGTCGGGAATCGAACCCGAGCCTCGCGGTTGAACGGCGTAGTTAGGCGTGTACGCTAGCCACTCGATCAACGAGACTGTCAAAAGATCTAAAGATCTAAAGAGGTATAAAGATGTAATGCAAAAAAATGTATATCATGATACACAATTTCGTCAATATCTATTACAAAAACAATAACACTCCATTAATTTCGTTGGATAATTAAAATTATAATTTCAGATTACCGACCATTCAATTCCAGGTTAGTCACGGCGCTAACAATGTCTTCAAACTTATTCAATTTGGGGGCAAATTGGTCGGTCATGGTAATTTCGCTACGTGGAAATTCTCCTGGAGATTATTTAGGCCACAAAGCCTATTGATAAACGAAAAGTTTTGGATTTAAACGTAATCGTAAATTTAATCTAAACTTGGAAGGAATTACTCAAATACTTGAGCACTTTAGAATTATTACATTGATTTGAAACGAGATTTACGATTTAGCTCGATTATGATCGGAATTTAAATAAATTAACAATATCTTTTTACAAATTGTAGACCACAAAGACACATGATTGTAATTGCACATAAATTAGGGTGCAAAAAAATACATTAACATCAGGTCAAAAAAAATTGTGCGACTTCCCTCGAGAACCCCTTGAATATACTCATCTTTGTATTTGTTGGTATAATCGTACTGTGAGGCCTAAAGGCGAGCTACTAGCAGTACTAGTAGGTAAACAAGTTGAAAGTATTTCTGTTGAGAAACATACACCACTATGGTACGTTGTTTCACAATGTACCATAATGCGTTGCCAACCATATGTTGGAATATCACTCGTGAATGTACCCTGAAAAATGTATTTACCGTTGAAACTATGATGCTATCAGACGGTAAATCATCCAGGGATTGGTCACAGTACTATGACGTAGTTCATGGTGATACCATATCGTCCTACCTCTGGCCATATTCCTGTTTCGATTTATTAAGGTAGACAACAATATTTTGCATAATAAGAGGCCTGTGCAGTTAACATTCAACACTAGAACCATCCATCATTCCCGTGTTGGTCCGGGCTCGTTTGCAGAATAAACCAAATTCCTTACTGCACACATCGTGACATCCTACTAGCTGGTAGAGGTTCGCATCGACTCGCCCGGATTGGTACCACCAATTTACCTATTCCTGCCGCCATAACGTCAGTGCTTGTCGTTGACGTATTCCGGTTCGGAGAATTAGGTAGCTTACTTAAACTTACTTTTTCTCGAGGCCAAACATCCCGGTCTCAGGTTGGCAACGCACCATTATCACCTTTGGTGTCTCTAGGAGGTGTGAATTTTTTAGCATCAGGAAATCTGTCTGCTTGTTTGCTTTCCAATATCATAAAAATAAAAGCTTTACAAAAATCTTTGTATAGGTCTACGTAATAAAAGCTATTTTGAATTTGATTATGAAAAACGAAATATAAAAATAATTTGTGTCCTATCTAGGTGTAGGCTATGTGTACAAACGGAAAAATAGATTTCTCCTTTGCCTTTCAAAGCTGAAAAGTAAAAAAAATAAAGATAACATATTTGTCAAATTAAACAAGAATACTATAGTGTCATTCGTCTTTCACACTTCGTTCACCATTAACATTGAGGTAACCTTGAAAAGGCATGTTCTAAAGAGAGGGTTGTCTGGTTGACATTCACAAAGACAAACGCAATTAAACGAGACAGGGGGTCAAAGCATCTCCAAGCCCATTAGTGTTGTCAACTGCGACAACCCTAACAAGATATTTTTACATTTGTCAAAGGCCTTTTGTAGTTCACCTGGCTCATGTTGCCTGAGGGAAATTATTGTGAAAATAGTTACCCCATTAAGCGCGTCGCTAGTTGCGATCCAGCTCAAATTTCTTGGGTCCTGATTCATGAGTCCATAAGGAAAAACGCACATTGTTGGAAAAATATCAGCCCTACAGAGTTATGTTACAATATTTAAATATAATTTAAGTACACTAAACCTGAAAA
Source organism: Calephelis virginiensis (assembly GCA_002245475.1). Lineage (NCBI taxonomy): Eukaryota > Metazoa > Arthropoda > Insecta > Lepidoptera > Riodinidae > Calephelis > Calephelis virginiensis. The sequence continues at coordinate 59,250 of NJDC01001731.1, read as the reverse complement.
AACCGACTGAATTTTTATAAATCTTTTTTGAAGTAAAGAATCCGAAATGTTCCCACATACATTTTATCTATATCCCACTAGTAAATTTGGGCTTATCTATTTATTAATACGTGATGCCAAAACTTTTGACCCCTTTTTACGAAAATTGCGCTGACGGAGGAGCACGAAATTTGCCACACTTATAGTTTATGTGTAGGAGAAGTGCAGACCGGTAATATTTTTCAACAATAATGCTTATAAAGTACGTTAAATCAGTAAATAAAACATTACACACACTACCATGCATTTGACACACACAAACTAGTATATTGATGTTGACGATAAATTATCACAGATGGCGCACTAACTATTCAGGAAACAAAGTAGTTGGTCTTAAGAAATGTCGAATTTCGACCAAAAAAAAAGCATTAATCGGATAATGATAAACTAACAAACACACAAAAAATAATTTAAAATAACAAACATTAGTATTTCTCGAAATAAATGTACGTAAAGAAAATGTATGTAGTAGCGAAATATAGTTACGAAATAGTCACTACTATACTACTAACAGTACTTACTTAGATGTAACTAAATAGTAAATGTAACACTAAACTAAATAGTAAATGTACAACGGCAAAATAATGTGGTATGTATCAAAATTAAATTTTTATATCTATTGTAGAAATAGAAATAAAACAACGAAGTATTCATCTATTTACCAATTTAACACATATTAAAAAAGTTTTCAAAAAGTAATATTACTATATCGCCTCTGTCGTCTAGCGGTTCAGTTGTTGGACTTGACTTCCTGAGGTCCCGGGTTCCATTTCCGGGTCAGGCAACAAAAAGGAAATGTGGTTTTTCCAATTTTCTAATAAAAAAATATGTTCGGGATTGGATGTGTGCCCGGTTAGCGATAGGCTTGCCACCTATCACTTAGTGTCTTCGGCTAATCGTGTGTGCCCTGGTTGTGCCTCTGCCTACCTTTTCGGGGATAAAGAAAATGTGAAGATACTACTCCTATCTATCAAAATTCTATTTATTTATATCCATTGTAAAAATAGAAATAAAACAAGGAAGTATTCGTCTATTTATCAATTTAAAATATATTAAAAAAAGTTATCCAAAAAGTAATATTACTATTAATCTCTGACAAATCATCAAAAAATCCTTTTTGTTGCTTGGTCTGTAAGCGTTTTGCCATAACAAAACGCTCCGAAATTAAAATGTAATGTTAGTAATGGGTTCATAAAATGCGTAATTTTCTATAGACCCACCACCGACAAGTATGGAATAAGCTGCAATCTCTGTGTCCTCGAAATGAATTAATTGCACACCTGTTTGTGAAATATTCGTTACCACGTGTTTTCAGACGTATTATAAAAAATCGTAAAGTTTTTTTAAGAATTAAATGTTATACAAAAAGAACGTAGTCTAAACGCGTAAAGATAGTAGGTGATTTTGATTATATTTTCGATGGTGATATTTTCTAGGGCAGACTGGACATAGGTGTCATCGTGATCTTTTCAAAGATGTACATTTATTTTGAGAAATACTCACAGGCCGATTGCTAACCTCTTCTTTTTAGGGTCGGTTAAAAAGTAGAAAATCTATGTACATGATAACATTTGCGGTGTCCGCGTTCTATGTAACAGTTGTTAGTTTTTGGGTTTTAGCAATTTTTAATAACCTGTGTGACAATTGTCATATCCAATTATTACCGTATAATCAATTTTATGTCATGGATCCTAATTTTTGAGAAATTTCCTATTTGAAAAAATTGTGAAAAACACATCAAGTGTTCATTAGAAAAAAGCTATTTTGTAACTAGGTTTTTAATTTTATCAATAACTTACTTTGTTCGAAAAAGGCGACGGCCATGTCTATTGGATATTGTCATACCAAAAATTATTAAACTATTTCCTAAACTTCGCTTTTTAACTCTTTTAGCTAAGGTGATCTTTGAAATATCTGAATCACAGAACCGAGAACTTTATAACATTTACACCACAATTTCTAAGGTGCCTACCGCAATTGTTGAATACTGATAATTATTGCGCTTTTGTCCAGTGTTTAGAGTTATCTTCGAAATAGCAGTAACTGTTTTTACTATCCGGCGGCTATGGATAGGACTAACATAGCCTTAGATAAGGCTTTATAACTGAAGATATTCTTATAGGTAAGCGCGAAAAATGTATACGGGCAAAACCACGGCCGTTCACTTATGGTTCAGGTAAGGCTATCTGGACAAGTAATTGCACCAAGTACCCCCAGCAAAAGAATTATAAGCTTGTGATATGAGTGTTAGCGATTCCTGTACAAAGGAAAACATATACACATATTCATATCTAAACTTTAATAAACGCCCAAACTTAAGAATACTAGCATCTACGTTAATGGAATTAGCTAATATGTGGTTCTTCGGTAATCAAACCCACGACTCGATGATGTTTGTCGGTAATAGGATTGCCCTGGACCAACAAGGCTATTGATTATAGTTTTGTACAAAAAAAATCGCTTACTTGGCAACCAGTTTCTACATTGGCATACATCCCAGGATGTACCGGTACATGGGCACAGGAAAAGCTGGTCTCCGGCACAGAGTGGTAGATGGGGAAATCCACCCCTGGAACCCCTGGGACGTTGCGAAGGTCCTGAGGCTTCTCGTGCTCTCTCAGTGGTTTCCGGTATACTGCTTGTCCATATTCAAACGGGTGGGGCTCGTACCTCTGGAAAACAATATTAAGTTAGTTATATACATAAACATAAAATTAGTTTGCCTTATTTGTGGCCATAACGGAGGAGCTCGTCATTGTTGCAGGGTTAGATCCCTTAGACCGTTGCCATTATATTTCGAGCGACAGTTTTCTTTGTAATAATAATAAAAGGTTCAAATGAAGAGAAAAATGGGTAAAAATATAGGGAAAATGGAAAAAGTTATGATTTAATCTATCCAAAATGTTAATGTATGTTAATGTCATGCGATTTTTATGAAAACGAAACCGGGAAGATTGCCGAGAAAATGGGAAAAACAATTGACATATACGGTTACCAACAATTGATATAGGAAATATTAGTGTTATTTTTTCTATCTTCTCCCATTTATTTATCTTTGTAGTGCTAGGGAAGTTTATTTTAAAAATACATACATTGACCTATAAGGAATAGCTTATTCTGTGGAGACGTGACACGTGCATAGAAAGATTGTTTTTATCCCTTTTATTTACAGAGTGTGTTTCACAGTTTTTTTTAAACAACTTATGTTCTTTGAACATATTCAATTTTCAAAAATATATCGAAACGTTACAGTGGAATATTAATTTCTCTATGTTTTCTAGGAGGGATAATTTGAGCCTAGTTTATAAACTAACCATATATCTAGCTCTTTTTAGTAAACCTTTGCTGTGAAAATAACTAAAGTAATCATTCTGGTGTGTTTACTCGTGGATCAGTTCACTGTCTCATCTCTTGCAACTTGCTTTCGCTATATTAAAACATAAAAAAAACTTAATAATAATATCTTTATTGTACACAAAACGTTACCACTAAACACAACACAAACATATAGATAATACAGTACAATTGGTGAGCTTATCTTCAGTAACAGATATTTCTGCCACCTGACCCGTGAAAAGGAAAAACAGTAACAACAAAATTAAGCGTCGACTAGCTGATTTGTTGACTATGAAATACATACTTGAAAAAAATACATAATATCAAAATAAATAAACATATATCCATGAACATAACATATATAATATAATACATACGTGGATAATGTAGTTGAAGTAAAAAAAGAAAAAGTATCTTCACGCCCATATCCCCGAAGAGGTAGGCAGAGGTACAACCAAGGCACCCACGACTAGCCGAAGACACTAAGTCCCACAATGTGATAGTTGGCAAGCCTATCGCCAACCGGGCACATTTCCAATCCCGACCAAAATTTTTTTTTATTAAAAATTTGAAAAATCCATTTTTTCTTATTGTTGGTCGACCCGGGATTCGAACCCGGGACCTCATGCAGTCAAGTCCAACACCCAGACCGCTAGACCACAGAGGCGACAATGTAATTGGAAAAATAAAAAAATAACTATTCACATGTAATATGTAAATAACATGTAAATACATATAAATACATAACATTTTTTGGTGTTTTGTACAGCCAACAAAGGCATTTAAGCAGATATATTGTCTGAGATGTGAAAAAACACCCAAAACAATAATGTTGCGTTACCAACCTGAGTACATACATAACACAATAATCTCAAGTACAAACTGCAGAAACGTAACTGGTTATTCGACTACAGGTCGCTAAAAATTGTAACGTCATATTTTCCATTAAAACTAACCGCTTGATTTATAACCACATTATCTGGGAGTTATTCAAAATGCATATTAGCTGAGAGTAAATGTTGAATAATAAAGTTAACTGCCTCGACATAAAGTTAATTTCCCTTTGCCAAGAACTCCGACGGTGAAATGTGGGGATTACGTTCACAAATTAAGCCACCTTGAGTGAAAGGATTAAGCAAAGATGAATATTCAAGAGTTATTACTTATACACCATGTGTTAACGGCCTTGGCTCACTTGCGGATTCGGGTTCTACTGAGCTGTGTAACACTTAAAGATACTACGTTTAGTTTAATTTAAAATATTTATAATACACATACACCAAATAATTTAAAAATTTAAAATAGGTAATAATAATAAAGAAATAAATATCTCTAGACAAATTACAAGTAAAATGATATGTGTTTGGTTCAGTTAATTGAAAATATTACACATACTTACACACCCCTTCCCTTGTCGAAAATCGAACACGAGCATCACGGACGAGCATTAACGACGTCAAAAAAGACCGTTTGTCTGTTTGTCTTGAATAAATAAAACTTAATAAAAAATATTCACTCTAAGAAATTAATTCGCTATTACTAATAATAATTTGAGCACACGGGATTGTCAATGGAAATCAAAATAATTGTAAAGAAGGACTTACGAAACAAGCGTCTATGGCGTCACTAAAATATATTTATAAATGGACTAACTCACCACACATTATTTAAAAAACTAAAATAAGAATGAAACATATTTTACAAT
>NJDC01001731.1:25868-41611 GCA_002245475.1 Calephelis virginiensis | reverse complement strand
TTCCTATTCAATTATTTTTTTAGATATGTTACGTTCCTATAGTAAACAACATATAAAAATAATGAACATGGAAAACGTATTTTTGTTATATTTTGTAAATATTTTAAACAATTTATTTAGGATTATTTATGTTGTAGCAATTTTAAGCATAATGTTTTATGCGTTTTGTAATGATTTATGACTACAAAAATACCTATGAATATAATATTAAACCTAGATTATAAATATAATATCTAAGCTAACAAAAAGGTAACGATTAACGTAATGTTGGTTGTTACGCTTGTATCGTTATCGATTACATACAAATTGGAAATTGAAATCAGATTTGTCTTATTATGTACTCTTATTTTGCCCCTTGTTGGTCCGGGCTCCTTTGCCTTCCTGCCAGGCAGCTCGTAAAAGGCGAGTGGCGTAACCGTCACTAACACCGTAGTAGAGTTTCGCAGCAACTCGCCCGAATTGATACCATCGCCTTATCTATTCCTGCCGCCATAACGTCAATGCTTGCCGTTGACGTGTTCCGGTTCGGTGGTTAAGGTAGCCGGTAAACTTACGTTTGCTCGAGGCCTAACATCCCGGCCTCAGGTTGGCAACGCACCATTACCACCTTTGGTGTTCTTAGGCGGCGTGGATTTCTAACCATCCGGAAATCCGTTTGCTTGTTTGCCTTCCAATATCATAAAATAAATAAAATAAACACAATTCTATCGAATTATTAGCACTGCTGTTGATGCCTCTGGCTTCTAGCTTCACAGTTACGTTGCCGTCCTTTATCTCACACGAAATAGCAAAACGAGGGTTATATTTCAGTATATGAAAACACAAATAAATCTCACTTAAACTTACTTTTACTTCAAGGTTATTAGTTAACGAAATCACTATAATAAGCAGTTAAAAAACGTGACGTCTTTAACCTTCGCTATTAAGTAATTAAAACCATTGACCTCGTTTTTTGGAAACACAAAAGCATAAGTGTTAGCTTTAGCCATAACTATACAATGGCTCAGTAATTGTATTTAATTAATAAATTTTATAAATTCTTTGATTGTTTCTGCGATATAATCAAATTCAATGTATTTTTCATATAAAAGGGTTTTTATACATATATGTACTAGCTGACCCAGCAAACTTCGTATCGTTGACATAAATGCTTCTATAGTAGCGCAGTCTGTCGGATCCAAAGTGAAACAGTCCAAAATCAGCAACTATTTATTATTAAAAAATAATTTAAAAACCAACCAAACAATGTGAAACCATAAACTCCTCAAAAAATTCCTCCAGAAAGCTCTAAGCGACCCAACCTATACGCAACGCCAAAGAATAAAGCCGATTGGTAATTGCCCGGTCATTGACAATTCGAGACGTTGAGACGTTCCACATTGGATGCGGTCTAAAGGAAGGAGCTGGTACTAGGAAGCCCCTGCCCAGAGTTGAAACCAACTCCATGTATGGCCAAATTTGCTTTGTAAAGTTGCAAGCGATAGGTCGGCTTGAAATACTGTCTCGCTTTACTGAGCACACCAAATTTAGAGGCTATTCTAGCCTTCTCCAAATGACCACGAAACTGACCATCACTCTAAATGTTCGTCTTACCGGTCAGTATCAACATATTTAAAATCAATTTTGAATAGGTAGATACGGTTAACTTTCGATTTGCGATTAATTATTTTTTTTAACAAATATAAATATGTTAAAGATATCTTTGTTGATAAAGAGTTTTGGCAGTTTTGGCAACCATTCGCTGTTTCTTTTCCTGTCTGGCTAAGTTTGGAAAGGGTGATAGTTTGTTCGGTTAGAACTTGACCATAACAATATATTTTTTATTCAAGAATTATGATTTTGTAATAAATGTAGGTGTTTTGACTAGGGTAATAAAAAAACGAGATAAATAAATACGAGTATATTAAGGTAGAAAGTTTTGGTACAAATAAGTAACTTGTAACAAATCTTTTTAAGTATCTTCACGCCCATATCCCCGAAGAGGCAGGCAGAGGTACAACCAAGGTACCCGCGAAACACCCATATTTCGCAAACAATTTATTATATTTAGCTTCTCCGATCAAGAGTTTTCCCGAATCAAAGGTCAAGATCCTCTTCAGACCGCTGAACTAGGCTAAGTATGCTTTCCTAGAACAAACAAGACTGATAACATTTCCCAGCATTATATTAAACTCCTCTCTAAGCTCGCCTCTGTGGCCTAGCGGTTCAGTTGTTGGACTTGACTGCATGAGGTCCCGGTTTCGAATCCCGGGTCGGGCAACAAAAATAAAATTGAATTTTTCCAAGTTTCTAATAAAAAAAAAACGATGGTCGGGATTGGATAATGTACCCGGATGGCGATAGGCTTGCCACCTATCACATAGTGGGACACAATGTCTTCGGCTAGTCGTGGTTGCCCTGGTCGTGCCTCTGCCTACCACTTATAACTCACTCCTTTTTACTAAATGGTTAAAAACATAAGGCTCGAAAACATAACCTCCTCCTTTTTCAAGTCGATTAAAAATATAGGAATCGAACTCTGTTGTAAAGTAAATGATAGACAAGCAAACATATTTACGAATATAAGTACATACAACATAACCTCCTCCTTTTTCAAGTCGGTTAAAAATATAGGAATCGAACTCTGTTGATAGACAAGCAAACATATTTACGAATATAAGTACATACAACATAACCTCCTCCTTTTTCAAGTCGGTTAAAAATATAGGAATCGAACTCTGTTGTAAAGTAAAAGATAGGCAAGCAAACATATTTACGAATATAAGTACATACAACATAACCTCCTCCTTTTTCAAGTCGATTAAAAATATAGGAATCGAACTTTGTTGTAAAGTAAAAGATAGACAAGCAAACATATTTACGAATATAAGTACATACAACATAACCTCCTCCTTTTTCGAGTCGGTTAAAAATATAAGAATCGAACTCTGTTGCAAAGTAAAAGATAGACAAGCAAACATATTTACGAATATAAGTATTGAGCTAGTGCTTGTTTCGTGCGATCGGAGCAGCATTGAGCTGATTAGCGTTGCTCAAGTGGTCGGTATAATTGCCATCGGTTACGAAAGTGAAACAACATCCACTTGTGTAACGAATAATGACCTATACGTTATGATATAATATTTAAGTAACGAGCGTTATACTTACCGTACGTTAAATGTCAATGAAAACCTTCGCTATGTGTGTACTTAGTTTTTATGTAAATGTTAAACAAAGAGACCTATTTCCTGATGAAATTTGTGGCGTCTATAGAGTATATACTAGCGCCCCGCCCTGGCTTCGCACGGGTTTCAAACATACGTATTAACCTTCCTCTTTAATCACTTCATCTATTAAAAACCGCATCAAAATCCGATGCGTAGTTTTAAAGATTTAAGCATACAAAGTAACATAGGGACAGAGAAAGCCACTTTGTTTTATACTATGTAGTGATAGGCCAACTGATAATGGTTAGCACTGACGTCACAGCGGAAGTTGAAGAGAATGGGTATCATGACTATATAGTATGAAACAAAGTCGCTTCTTTTGTCCCTATGTCCCTTAGTATGCTTAAGTCTTTAAAACTTCGTATCAGATTTTGATGCGGTTTTTTTAATAGATAAAGTGATTGATGAGGAAAGTTTATATGAATATTTTATACTCCTGCGGAACAAGGGCAGGCCGCTAGTAATATATAATATGGAATCTATAGATAGAGATAAATATTTCCCAAGTGTTGTTATTCCTATCCGATTGCTGACTCTGCCATCTTTGTCTTGTATCTCAAGCATGTAATGTGTTGTTCTAGTAGCAGAGGTAGCAGTGATAGTGGAAAAAAAACATATTCAAATTAAGAATCTCCTTCTATTTCGGACGTGGGTTGAAACATATTCGCTACTTTTGAACAATGAAAATGTAATAAACAAAAACACAAATGTTGATACATTCTGGGACGTATAGTCTTGGGTAGTATCACTCGTGTGGCGTTTAATGGAGGCATTACGTTAGAAACTGGTTAATTAGCGGACGCTTTCAGTTTTCACGGTTTGTTAACAACGTCCGGATACTCTCGCACAAAGTGCTTCCGAGGGTATTTCAAAACCCTTGCAGCTGCAAAAGAGCTGAGTGCACTCAATCTGTAAAACCAGTGAGGTTTTACCGTATTTCACAGGAATAAAACCTGCTCGTTGGTTTAGTGGTTGTCAGTTTTGAGTAAAAGTCTTTCGCGTTCGTTTCTCGAGCTGGACAAGCAGAGACTTTTTTTTTTGCTTTAAGTAAGTGAAAGAGTTTTTTTTTTCGTGGGGAAATCCATCATGGATACCCGCCACTTTCGGGGGAAGTGACTCCTACTCACTAAAACCCCACGGTGTCCTCCCTTCGCCAGGTACCGGGGCAGTGGGGACGCTTTGGCACTCTTCCACTGCCCCAGCGGCGCTGGATCTCGCGATCCCCGTCGCGCAGAAGTGGTGCACGGAGACACAGCGTACATCACTTCGGGGGTTCCAGTGGCGACAGGTACCCCCGTACCTGCCGCAACCCTATCTCGACCGGGCGGGCTAGATGGAAAGCCCGCCCCCTTCTCCGCGGGCCGTACTGCCGCCATCCCACGCGGGCCAAATGGTCCACCACCCTGTGTGCGCTCCTCGTGTCCCCTCTTGACCAGAGAGGGGTACTGAGGAGCGCCCTCCTGGTCTGTATTGGTTTCACCGGGGTCCCAGCCCGACCCCAGTTACTCAGCCCCCCCGCCACGACAAGGCTCGGACCCTCGGGGGAGAAATGGACTACCCTGCCCTCCATAATGGAACACGACCACGGCGACAATTGACAGTACAATAGCAGAAACAGGCAAGACGGTGGTAGCAACGTGGTAGTTGCAGAATTTTACCATGTAGCCTGACTTCCTACAGTAGCTGGTATCGTGATTGCATTAATTTGCTCTGTAATTCTCTTACTTTCTTAAGCTAATGTTGAGGATTAAGTCTTAAAAAAAATGGATGAACTAAAACTTGACTTGTGACAAAATTTACTCCAAATGAAGCAAAGTCAGCATGAAATAATAATATATTTATATATAGCCCTGATGAATAGCGAAACCGGTTGGCTAAACTATAAAAATAAAAAATATATTAGTACAAGTGTTGTGAATAAATTGTTTCAATAATGGAATTCCACCAAGCACCGACGATAAAAAGTATAGAAACTACCAAAGTCAGCATATTATTTATCGTCTTTAAGGATGTTTAGTTTTGTGTCATCGTTAACCATATATTACATCGCGACTCAGAAATAGGCCTTGCATTTTTGTCTTTCTTGATCCTAATGTTAATTTAACGGTTTTTAATCTATAGTGCAAACGGCACGTAAACAATAATATACTTAAAAAGAAATCCTCAAGTTTCAAACTCTAAAAATATTCATAACAAATAAAACTTTCATATAAAGTATCATGTAGTTACTTGATATTCAAAGAGAATGGAACCTAGTGTCATAGATCGTAGAGCCAGACCAACCAGTTTGTTGTGAAACTACTGCACCACGCTATCGGACAGACCTTCAGAATCGAACTACACCAGAGGCCATGTGTAAGTTTTCCAATCCGAAGATAATAATTGTTTCATACCTACTCCACCATATTATAAATGCGAAAATGTACTTGTTTGTTTTTTATTTAATATATAAGTATATTAAAATTTTTTGCCTGTTGAAATAGTAAGGAGGCTGAAAGCTTTTAATCTAATTACCTGAATCTGTTCCCACATGAGAGATCAATAACATAAATATGCGGGATTAAGCGCAAGCAACACCTACAAAAATGGCGGAGGTCTCATCTTCGTATATTTGTCATATTGTTTCAATTTAAATTAGCGAATAGATTACGACACTGAGTTTAAACAACTTGTTCCACTGTGCAAAATATCATTCAGAAGTAACCTAGTTGATGGCATAATCTTCAGTGAATTTAATTAAAAACATAAACACAAGCGATGCAAAATGCAAATTATTATACACAATTGAAAAATTTAATTTGAAAAATATTTCTATAATAATATTAAGAGGTTATTATTGGAGAATTTAGCTAGAAACTGTTGATCATATAACATTTAAAAAAATCTAGAAAAGATCACTCTGTTGTGTTTTTTTTTTATGTTATAGGAAGGCAAACAAGCAGACGGATTTGGTATATGTTTGGTATACCTATATTTTAATTCCACAATGTAAAAAAAACTGTTAACATTCCAAATATACAGGGAAGACCACATAAAATGTATAATCTTTTTGTGCCAAAATATTTTATAGTAGTGATTTATATTATGTTAACTAGCCGCCGACCAAAGCTTCGCACGGGTATAAAATATTAATATAAACCTTCTTCTTCAATTACTTTCTCTATTAAAAAAAAGACGGGTTGCACTCCAGGAGTACTGGCTACAGTGAAAACTTGAATATTAACGTTGTGCATTTTTTATATTTTGAAATGGTAGGGTAATAATTTTGCACGGATTGCTTTAATTATCAGTATGAAAGTACTATCATTTATGTGGTAGAATACAATATTCATTTATTGTGATATTGTACGCAAACATGAGAACATTTGCGCAAGCGCCCTGCGCCGTCTTACGAATTTTCATCTAACGAAATTTCAGGTCACGTGTCCTGATGCGAGTTTAGAAGTTTTTACCCATTCCAAAAAAAAGTGCGCAACGCCGCTAAAAAAAGTTTTCACTTCAAAAATCGCATTAATTCTGTTTCATTTCTATAGATTTAAGCATACATCGGGACAGAGGAAACGAATTTATTTTATAATATGTATTGATATAATAAAATGTAATATATATTACGTCGGGTCGGTTTACACAGTCCTGCGTTGTAACTTTATCTGGACTATTGCGTAACACCAGTTTCGGGTGACACTATTACGGCCCGCTACAAATTTACTGTTTCCAACTAGATGTGCGAATTAAAAGGGTTCGCTATAATTATGTTTGTTTCTTCTTGTCCGTATTTTACTCCTACTTTAAACACTGTCGGTTAAAACATTAGGACCTCTTATGTTTACCTTGGGTACCACTAAAGGCGACAAATGTGAACCATACACATTAATTAAATGAAAATTTAGAATATAATCTACATTAACTTTTGACTTGACTTAATTCTAGTAAATAAGCTTATCTTTTATTTTTATATGACACTAGCTGTTACCCGCGGCTTCGCTCGCGAAAAATTTAGATGTAAGCTATCCTATCTTTCAAATTAGACCAAACTGCACACGGTGTGTAAATTTGATTAAAATCGGTTAAGTGGTTTAGGAGTCCATTGAAGACAAACATTGTGTGTGACACGAGATTTATATATATTAAGATTAGCTGACCCGGCACACTTTGTTTCACCCGTTCTGTTTGTACAGGAAAACTTAAAATGTTGTTTTTCCTATTTTCCTTCCCATTTTTTTTTCTTTTTCTGATCTTTAACATCTCACCTACCTGGACTTCCACTAATATTTCAAAGCCAAAATTAGCCAAAGCGGTTTAGCTGTTCTCATGTTTTAGAAAGACTAACGAACAGCAATTGATTTTTATATAACAAAACACAACCTCTGTGGTCTAGCGGTTCAGTTGTTGGACTTGACTGCTTGAGGTCCCGGGTTCGAATTCCGGGTCGGGCAACAAAAAGAAAATTGGATTTGTCCAATTTTCTAATAAAAAAATGTTGCTCGGGATTGGAAATGTGCCCGGTTAGCGATAGGCTTGCCACTTATCACATTGTGGGACTTAGTGTCTTCGGCTAGTCGTGGGTGCTCTGGTTGTACCTCTGCCTGCCCCTTCGGGGATATGGGCGTGAAGATACTTTACTTTACTTATATATAACAACTACACTCGCTGGTCATGCTGGGGTCATTTTTAGCGTATCCATAAAAAACTAGTAGTTGCACTCGTATCTAGTTGTTTAATTTGTTGTTTAGAATGATTTAACAATAACTGAAGTACATAGTAATAATAACTAAAATATTTTAAGGAAACTGATTTGAATTAAAAGTATTTCTGTACTAGCTGTTACCAACGGCTTTGCTCGCGTTGCAGTTAACAAATTTACTACGCATTAAACTTACGCATAGAATTTCTAAAAACGCTAAATTACGTATCTACACATTTTTAACAAGTAGCCCAAAAGTAATGTTTCATGTTTCCAAATTTAAAAAATGACCTTCTATACAAACTGTCAACCCCTATTTCACCCCCTTAAGGGTAGAATTTCCAAATTTCTGTCCTTAGTGTCTACTCAATAAAACGATCCTAATCACCAAACTTCATGGCTGTAACTTGAACAGATTTTGCTCGGCAATGATGAATAAGTCAGTCAGGGCATATTCTTTTATAAGTTTAGATACTAAGACATTGCTAGAAAATATTTAAGTATATGCGCTAACATATCCTACAAAAGGTTCATCGACCTCTGACCAAATGTATGGAGAACCAAATTCTTTTTTTTTACGATTTTCTAAAAGTTGTAGAGCAAAAGCTTTGTTTTTAATGTACTCAACCTGCCCTAAAAAGGTTGTGCGTTAGTTACCAGTAACCCTGTATAATAAGTTATCCCCAAATTGCAGAATGTAACTTACATAACAAGATCTGATAGGTGTAACTTGTGGTGGTGCGCCCATAAGACTCCGTCGCAGCCCCACTAACGGAGATAACAACTCCGGACACCCACTCCAACTACACTGACCAACCCAAGACTATTGTGCACACAGATATTACTTTACTGGATGTATTGTGTAGGATTATGTAGACATGTATTATAAGCTTTTTCCATTAATTTTGGTAAGTTTTACAATATCTTCAGTACTTAAAATTCACATTAAAATTCATTCGACTCTGTGATCTAGCGGGCCGGTGTTGGACTTGACTTCTTAAGGTCCCGGGTTAGATCCTCGGGTCGGTAACAAAAAAAGATAGATAACGTATATTTTAAATTTCCTAATAAAAATAACGTTGCCTGGGATTGGATATGTCTCCAGTTGGCGTTAGGCATGCCACCTATCATATTGTGTTTTCGGCTAGTCGTGGGTGCCCTGATTGTGCCTCCGCCTACCCCTTTCAGGGATATGAGAGTGAAGATGCTTAAAATTTATTATGATGATGATGAAACCGCGTGACCTCGACCCGAAAGGCACTTCGTTATTATTTAAAAATATCCAAATTTTTGTGTAAATTAATGCGGATATTTCAGAAGCTCTTAGTCTTAGCCTCTGTGGTCTAGCGGTCCGGGTGTTGGACTTGACTGCATGGGTTCAAATCCCGGGTCAGCCAACAAAAAGAAAATTGGATTTTTTCAATTTTCTAATAAAAAAAATGTCGGTCGGGATTGGAAATGTGCCCGGTTGGCGATAGGCTTGCCACCTATCACATTGTGGGACTTAGTGTCTTCGGCTAGTCGTGGGTGCCTTGGTTGTACCTCTGCCTACCTCTTCGGGGATATGGGCGTGAAGATACTCTTAGTCCAGTGATATACTCTCCTAAGATAATACACATGGACGTTCTGACAAATACTTGTCACCATCGATACAGGTTGGCAATTTTTTTTAGACTTGCATATAGTAGCTCTTCTACTATTATTTTGAGGTCTTTCAGGTTTTTCTTTCTTTCATATAGCTATGTCTCTTTTGAAAATCCTAGCTTTGTACGATTTACTAACCAGATTAGTCAGAGGGTTCAGTAACTCTTACCTCCTTATTAATAAAACTTACGCACCCGTTGAACTGGTGTTTAACTTCATTTTTTGTAAAGTTACACACCAGATCAACCGGCGTGTAAGTTTTATTAGTATTGGGGTCATAATCATTGATGATTATAGACAATCAACAAATCTTCCAAAAACCCGAGACATATTAAACTGCTGATCATTTTTGACATATCTATTGTTACATGATTGCTGCTTTGATTAGGCAGGTTTCAGTTTATTGATATATTTTATTATTCTGGTGAACACTAAGTATATATGGTATCCAGGTTTTGCATAGTTTATATTGTTGTCTAAACATTTTAACACAAAAATTATGACGACCCACCAAGTAAACATTTCTATAATTTGTTTATCTTGTACTTAGATTATTCTTCATTTATTCAAAGTTATTTTGTTTAGGAAGGATAATATTTTTTGGGTCGGAATTACAGTAACGCTTCTCACAATAGGAGCTAGGCAGTGCAGAACCATTGCAATATTATCACTTATTATTACAGTGTCAGAAGTGTCAAAAATATCTCGCTGCTGACTTTGACTGACTGACTCGTATTTCGAAAATGATCCAAATTAAAGGTTATAAAATTCATATTTTACACTGCAACGAAAACACAATTAATTTATCTGCCTGGCTGGTTTATGGAATAATACTATCCTCAAGAAAATATACATTTTTATGGCCTCAAAGATATTTTTTACCAACATAGGGTTATAGCTCGTTTGGGCGATAGCCTGGGATACCTGCATGCCTATGAAACGAGGTCAATTTCCTTGTGTATGCAAAAAAAACTATTTTGATGGAAAAACAAGCACCTAAGTAATAAAATCTTAAAATAAAGTTACTAGTTTTAACTACGTAATGGTTTCTTGCCTTTTTTCGTATTGGTTTGAACTAAATTCAGGGGGTTCCGTATAAATTTTACCTGAGCGCCAGGCCCGGATAGTTCATTAACGAATACTGGTACCTATAAACTGTATCAAGAAACGTACTTTCTTGTACCATATCTTGTGTTTTTACATCTACGTTGTTATATCGTATAATGTGGCGAAGGGACGTAGAGGAAGTTTGTTCGACGGCTAATTCTCGGAGTCTAATAGTTGCTAACGATATCGAACGACTACAAAGGGGCTATAGAGTATTAAACTCTAGCTACGACCGTATTAGTTACAAGATCAAAAATGTATCTATATATATATATATATACTATTGTTAAAAACTGAAAGAACTGTTTTTACAACCAAGTTATGGTAATGATTGAAAACTACACACTTTTCTAAGGTGTAGTCTTTCACTACATAGTATAAAACGAATGGTCGCTTTCTGCTATCTGTCCCTATGTATGCTTAGGTCTTTAAAACTACGCATCTGATTTTGATGCGGTTCTTTAGTAGGTAATTTAGGTAGGTTACTAGGTGGTAGAGTTTCACAGCGACTCGTCATGGATAAGTACCACCGCCTTGCCTATTCCTGCCGCCATAACTTCAGCGCTTGCCGTTAACGTGGTCCTATTCGGAAGATAAGGTAGCCGGTAACTTAATTTTGCTCGAGGCCTAACATCCCGGCTTCACGTTAGCAATGCACCATTACCACCTTTGGTGTCTCTAGGCGGCGTGAATTTCTTGCCATCAGGAAATCCGTATGCTTATTAGCCTTCCAATATCGTAAAAAAATATAACGATTCAAGAGGAAGGTTGATATGTATACTTAATAACATTGATTTTTTAGCTTACGGTAAGTCCAATTCATCAATAGCGCACTGTTTTGCCTATTTGGTCACGCCATAATACGAATACATTTTTTGGTTGTAAATTGCAAATTACGTAATTTTATTTGGATTTACATTGATGTTTGTCCTACCTTGCAAAACTGGGACGGGTTGCTAGTATTTAAGAAAGCAGGCCAAGACCGACACAAAATATGTTGTTAATAGCTTACAGTTAAAAGTACATTTTAAGTTAGCAAAACAGTATTAGATTTGAATGTAACTCACGTTGCCAGTAACGGTAAGTTCGTTACCGACACGTGACTAAGCCAAAGGTTAAAGTAATGTCGGAAAAAAGTTCTTAACAACAATATTACGAAAATTTTCAGCGTAAAGGAAAATTACAAATAACGAAAATCTTAAATGAAATATATTAAATCACAGTAAGACTGCAAAAACCGATTTCAATTTCATTGGTATACTGGTAGCTCGCAACGAAGTGAGACATCGCGACGAGCCAATAGATCCTAATATGATTCTTCTTTCTTTCTTTCTTTAGGTTTTGGCCTTCACGTTGGTATTTAGCCATTAGTCAAGTAGAAATTTGCATAAAATTTTATATCAATTTCAATTAATTTTAATTAGTCATCAGTCATAAGTCGTCAGGAAGTCATGTCAGGCTTGTGTAAAGCGGTAGCCTTTTTACACAAGCTTATGAATGAGATTTGGCGGCAACGAGGAAATACACGATACGCTAATTTCTTAATGATTATTTCATTTTTGCACTTTCACTGAACAAAATTGTACAAAATGCCACCAAAATTGACTAATTTCACTCAATATCAACACGAAATTCAATAATTATGAAAAAATTTCGACCATCTTTTCTCTCGATGGCGCCAAAACTCCTCTAATATGATTCCAACATTCCTGATTCCATCATTCAACATTTTCAAGTGTGTCAAGGTGTCAAGAGTATCCGAAACCGGCGTGTTTGTATGAAAAGGGTGATGAATGTGAAGGAAGCTAGACAGGTTTGTCAGGATCGTGAGGTCTGGCATTCGATACTCTCTGCCTACCGCGTAAGGGACTTGGCGTGAAGATATGTATGTTGATAAGAGTATGGTACCTAATAAGGTTTTACCGCAAAGCATTCGTATGGGTGGCTATAGAGTAGTGCGGAAATAATGAAATACGCAACTTTCTTTTGCTGCAGTGAGCTCAAACATGCAGTTGATTTACTAGTCTTAACCTCGATCATAAAATTTAAATATAATTTGTCTATTAAAACACAAAAACCCGAGTATATAAATGTACTTCCACAGTGAGAAATGGTATATACTTAATAATATAATTATTATAATCTAACACATTTTTAAGCGTCTCTAAAAAGGAGCACGTTTTATTAATTTTTATATGTTTGTAACGTGTTTACTCCAAAAATAAAGAGTGAAATTTTAACATTTTTATAAAATAGGTCATATTGTACTAGATCAGGTGATTTCCTACGCATAAAGATAATTAATTGCCACCTATCACATTGTGGGACTTAGTGTCTTCGGCTAGTCGTGGGTGCCTTGGTTGTACCTCTGCCTACCTCTTCGGGGATATGGGCGTGAAGATACTTTTTTTTTATAAAGATAATTAAAACTATACCACACTAGTCGACCCGGCAAACTTCGTTTCGCTTGACATTAACAGCTACCAACAGTTTGTAGGAATTAAAGCAAATTTTAAGGGAAATTTAAAGTTTTTCCCAGTTTTGTGGTTTTTCTTTTCATAATAATCTTCTGACAATTACTCACACAACGAAAGAACAACATAAAACTTGAATCAGTAAAGTATTGAAAGATATAATAAAATGGATTATAACCAAACAATTTCAGGTAAACTCCGAACCTTGTATTTTCGATAATTGGCGAAAACGAAATGGTAAACATATTATTATTATACGTATATTACATTGCATAACAATGGTAATTATTTTAAAAAGGCACGGATTCTTTTACAGGACGTTGGATGTTTAATGAACTGGAACTATTGAAAACGGCCGTTTAATTTATTATTATATAATTTAAAATTACATCTACTGGTTCTACTGTTGAATATGTTTAAATAAGTCAGCTCGTTATACTTGGCGAAATCTTATACAATATAAAATTCCCGTGTCACAATGTTAGTTACCGTACCCCTCCGAAACGGCTTGACCGATACGTATAAAATTTTGTGACCATGTTGAGTAGGTCTTAGAATCTGCTAAACTCTATTTTTTATATCCTTAAGTGATGAGGGTGAATCACAGCAAAAAAGTTAGCAGAACAACGTCTGCCGGGTCAGCTAGTTATAATATATAATCTTGCGGTGATTTTGTCTGCATCCTAACACCTTTACCATTTTACATACTTTTACATACTTGTATATACTTACACCAACATATTTTATATATGTATACACTCACACACATGCACACACACACACATACACGCACACACACGCACGCGCGCGCGCACATACAAAATGCAAACATGTATACATTTCAATGTACTAAACACAATATTATTGGATATAATATACCTAACAAACTTTTTATATTGTATTTGCATTGAATTACTATGTATATTGTAAAGTTCTCCGAGGTGGGCGTAAATAGTAGAGACACAGTTCTACACTATTGCTGCTGTTTACGAACATGAAAATAGTAAATCTGTTTTATTTGATAAATAAATTAGAATTATTATTATTATCTAACTCCACCGGGCAACCGCTAGACTCATAAGCGAGCGGGAGGTTGCGAATAAGTCGCTTAGGAATGAGACATATCCACCACAAAGGGTTAAGCGACTAAACTCTATGGGTTTTTATATATGTTTTGGTCGCTGAATCTGAAATTCTAGGAAAGTGAATTTTTTGAAGTAATCGAGAGAAAAGCATTAAATTTTTTTTTGTGTTTAACATTATAAAAATACAATGTGTATTGTATGTTTGTATGTGTACAGTATAATCTTTGACCGTTTAAAAAAAAGACTTGATTTAAGTAAAAAAAAATTATGTAATAAGACAGTGTACAGGCTCACGGCTCTCCTGACGGTACAAAATATCGTGGCCTATGACCACCATACATAATATAGGTACGTCACTGTCCTGTGGCCGGGATGTTAGGCCTATTGTGCAAGTCCACCGGCTACCTTTCCCTCCAGACCGAAAGACGACGAGGTCGATATGGCAGCAGGAATAGGTAAGGCGGTGGACTCCTACCCGGGCATGTGCTGCACACCACTCTACCACCAGTAAACCAAATATATATATTTTTAAACGTTAAAAAATCGATTTTATCGTTCATCGTCTTCAAACGGAAAAGTTGAGTGACGTAAATTTGAATTTCGATCTTTGATCTATTTAGCATTAAAATATAAGGTACAAAGAAGTTTACGCGAAAGTTTCATAATTAAATATACCATAAAAATAGTAAGACCGCAGACTTGCAGACCACACTGCCTTTGCACTTGTTTGAATATATTTAAGCATTAAAATGTAAGGAATATCTTTAAGAATTCAGTGCATTTGAAAAATTTATCTTAAAATAATAATAAAAACTCTTTATTGTACAACAAAAACATAATAAAAGTACTACAACTATTACAAAAGCAAGTAGATTATTTATACAAATGGCGGTTTTATCGCTAATAAGCGATTTCTTCCAAACAACCAGCATTCAGAAAAAGAAATATACAAATAAGGAAAAAGTACAACATTAAAAAAAGAAAGAAAATACAATACATTAATACATAAAATAAGTAACAATTAAGTATCCAATCTAGTTACAAAATAAAGCAAAGTAAATAATTAAATATCAAAAGATATACATTACGGTAAATATTTGCCATAATCTAGAACCCCACAGTGAAAACATTCCCCGATGCACGCTACGACTGTAATGACTTAAGGTAAAATTCCTTTACCATTTTATATATATTATTTTATATATTTTTTATACTCATTTACTTTTTTTGAACTCGTTTCATTTATATTTTACATGTTCTCTCACACATACAGACTTCACAACATTTTAAATCACAGTTAATACGCACTTAGTCGGGTCATAACTGATAAGTTCTGTCACCTATCAAAAACTTTTTATTAAAAATGCTGGCCACAAAAATCTTTCTTAAGATGAATTTAAAACCATTTATGAAAATAAGAAGGGTTGGCGGGAACGGTCGGAGGGGGAAGGCGCGCTTTTCGAGTGTTCCCTCCAATCTTTAAGCTAAAAATGTGTAATATAATGTAAAAATGTATAATTTGTAAATTAATTAAAGTGTAAAT
>NJDC01001731.1:0-12368 GCA_002245475.1 Calephelis virginiensis | reverse complement strand
TCGTGGTTCAACCTTTATTCCGATTATTTGTAACCTTTTAAACTTTTTATAACAATCGCTACGTAATTGGCACATAAAAATGAAAAAACATAAAAACATGGGTGGAGCCGATAACAACAACTGGTATTCCATAGAAATATAATATAGTACTAAATGATAATTGTAGTACTAAATAAGTTAGTACTAAATAATAATTGTAATAATAATTAACTCAAAGTCAAATAATATTGATTTCGTGGGTAAGGCATCTGACATTTAAAATAAGTCATAGTCAATGTTGCCTGCATAAATAATGCTATCCGTACATATAATAGCTTAGCCATCTGATGGAAATTGAAGGGTAGAAAGTAGGAACGTACTAAGATAGAAGAAGGTTACCCCGTGATGGTTCGGGTTTCTTGTGTAGAGTAGACAATCTGTCTTCCTGTCATGCAGCTCATTAGAGGCGAGTAAACGCTAAATAGGTTCATTTTCATTTCATTTTTCATTTTTTAGGATATAAGGTTCACCGCTTTACCTGTTCCTGTCGACATAATGACAGAGTCATGTAACAGTTTTATTTTTATGTTCCAGTTCGGAGAGTAGGGTAGGTGGCTGACTTGCACAACCCTCCGACCACAGGACAGCGACGTACCTACAACATCTATGGTGACCATAGGCCACGGTCTTCTCTTATCATCAAGTTATCTCTATAATTATTCAATATATTCCATACGAAAAAATAAAATTAAGTCAGTTTATTTAAAAAACGTCTAAGCTTTTAGTATGAGAGTGTTGTCCTTGAAATAATTCTTCTGTTTGTCCACGACGTGTGGAAATGACTGGTTCGTGGGAAATATATTAGACCAGGTAATAATAGCGATTCAACTGCAATTTTAGGATATTATTTGTAATCACAATCCATAAACGTCAAATTTGATCAATCTAACTTCAATATGAGACAGTGTCACTTTGAGTATGGTCTGGTTAATAGACCAATACTTTTTACATCTTTAACTATACTACGACTCTGTGGTCTAGCGGTTCAGTTATTGGGCTTGACTGCATGAGGTCCCGGGTTCGAATCCCCGGTCGGGCAACGAAAGGAAAATTGTGTTTCTTCCAATTTTCTAATAAATAAAATGTTGCTTGGGATTGGAAATGTGCCCGGCTGGTGATAGGCTTGCCACCTATCACACTGTGGGATTTAGTGTCTTTGGCTATTCGTGGATGCCCTGGTTGTGCCTCTGCCTATACCTTCGGGGATACGGGCGTGAAGATGCTTGCTTGCTAACTATAGTAGTGGTCGCCCATCGGTCGAGATTCGACCGCATCAACTTTTAATTATAAGTTATTCAATATAAATTATTTTTATACGAAAGCCTTCTTCATCTACTACAACTACTTTGTTTCTAAACTTTATCAATATAGTTTGTGCCAACGATAATAATTCGTAAAAATATTGACCTAGATACATACGCAATTGAAGATATTAAATAAATACATTCAGACCCAGAAATAAGGACATTAAAATGATAGACAGACATGTCTGCACCCTTCGGGAATAGGTAAAAATTTCTAAACTCGCGTCAGATCGTCAGAACGTAAGGCGGCGCACTGCGCATACGCGAATAAGACGACGCGAGATCTAAAATAAAACGTAGATTCATTGCTGTTTTCGTATTGCTTAGATATTTCTAAAGAGTATAGGATGCGCAATGGATAATATACTTACCATTAAATTCTTATAGATAGCAGATACATACTCGTATAATATCAACAGACATTGCTCTATTTGTTCCATCTTAAAATTAAGATGTATGTGTAGACGAGCAATATTCGATGTACAGATAATATGACGATGCTCCTAGCCGTCATGTGGTCTTACTTTAGCGAGTTTTTGTCAAGCCAAACGCAGGTTATTGATATGAAAATAATACTTGTGCATAAATGATAGTACTTTCATACTGATAATAATTAGAGCAATTCCTCCAAAATTCCAAAATATCAAAAATGCACAACGTTAATATTCAAGATTACACTTCTGCCAGCACTCCCGGAGTGTAACCTGTCTTTTTTTAAGTTAGGTTAACCCGACGGGCGTAGGGTTGTAAGTTATGACTCAAACTGAATTATAGTTCTACATTTATTCAATTAAAGTTCCCATCGCAACAACACTACCATTAGGAAATTATCAAAATTTAAATGCACGGAGCCATCGCATTACGAAATTAAACTTCATTGTAATTACGACTCTAAAAAAAGGACGTAGAACGTAATACCGACTGAAATGTAAAATATAGTTAATAACAGCCATTAAGTTAGCTTCACAAATGGCCCGGTGATGACAGGCGATGTTAAAATTAAAATGAAATTGTATTTGAGATAATAGAAAACTATGCAGTATGTAGTTTGAGTAGGGAAACTTTCAAGAGTTTTTATTTACATTTGACATGTGCTGTCCTGAGGCCGGGATGGAAGGGAGTTATTAATAATATAGCGTACCCAACCAGGTCCCTACCTAGCCACAAGAACACTCGGACAGGTACAGGTCATAGTGTCTATGGTATATAGTTGTCTCTAAGCATCCAGACGTCTCTTTGTTTGCTGAAATGCCGATTTTACTCTGTGTTTAACACTATCATGTTCTGGTATTGAAGTTAGTCGGTGCTAACGTATGCAACATAATACCCTGGTCAAATAGGGTAATAATGGAAACGGAGGCAGTTTAAGGTTGGTAGGGTTTATCCTTATCTTGACTGAAGAGGCTCAGAAACCTAATAGTTTGAAGTAGTCAAAGAAGGATATATACTCGTAGTGTAACTACATATTTACAGAACACAATGATACATATAATATGTTTAATTTTGTATAAACTTCGTAACACACGTGTCCAAAAAACAAATTAATTTTTCAAAGCATCCAATCTATGCAGCTATGATTAATGACAATTATCTCTTACTGTCAAGGGAGTCATTTGCATACTATCGGTACCAATTAGTACACTGTGCAGAGGGCTAGCGTGCACGCCTAACTTCACCGACCAACCGCGTGGCTTGGATTTATTTTTTGCTAGGAACTAGGCAGACATCTAGATGTCAGTATTGTCGGGTCTGGATGATTTTTTTTTTCAAGTATCTAATTGACCGACTTGTTGGTCGAGGTGTTAGCTTACACGCCTAACTCTATTAACCAAACGAGATACTCGGTTTCGATTCCCATGCAATTGTGTAGTGAAAATCTAGATGTCTGCTTTTCTGGGTTTTGAGTGTGCCTTTTAAATTTATTGTAGTATCGTTTCATGTATTTCTATCTTTTCCTATCGTTGACTAGCACCCATAACATAAGCATTCAATTCGCGTACTTGGAGTTGAGATTTATTTTGTGAAGTTTGTTCAGGAATGTTTATTTATTTATAGTAGCATGATGTAGTTAGCGGCACAAAACTTCAGCAGTTGTCTGAGACAATCCGAACAACTGTTTAATAAGAAACTCACTGCTAATCTACATTATATGATTTTATGATATTTTTAAAAAAAATCTCACATAGGATTCCTGTTTAGAAGTCAGGTTTGGTTTAAACCTTTATCATAATGTCTATTCCTACACAAACCAAATAAAATAGTATACTTGGAAGTACGATCTACAGTAGGTATATATATTACGACTTCGTTAGTCTATTTATCCTCGAGATTCAGTCTCACTTTCAAACTGGGGTTTTGTATGATGTACATAATTTACTATATTTTTGGGTTCGAAAGTCTATTAAATTTATGAACAGTATTTCGTCGACTAACACAAAACAAGCATGTGATTTGCTGCCTTCGGGTTATTTTCCTTTAATATTTTTCTTTTGACCTTAACAAATCTATCTAAGGAAAGAGGCTCATAGCTTTTCTTAAACAAATTCTGAATCTAGAGAAAGACGAATCAAAAATATGGACTGAAGAACTAACCCACTAAAAACCAAAGCCATGCCCTTTTGGGCCCGTACTAAAATACTGTACCTGAGACGGTTACCTACAACTGAGTTGAGTTAAAAATTCGTACGATTACTTTTGTACTTTTGAGGTCCTGGTTCGATCCCCGGATCGTGCTATAAAAAATTGAAAATGTGTATTTAACTTATTACGTTCTAATAAAAATAAAGTTGCCCGGGAATAGATATGTGCCCGGTTGGCTACAGGCATCGACCACACATTCCACTAGACGCCTATTCTTTATAATTTTGCTTCAAAACAATTCTGGCAAATAGCTGAGGTGCGGGGAAGTGAGGAACTGCTTTTTTATTGGCCCTTGCAATGACAACACGTCATATTTAGAAACAGATATGTAAGATTAGGGATGAGACATATTTAATACGAACAATATATTTTATCGATATGCCTTTTATTTTGTGAAGTACGACATTGTAACGGATTATATCGCATTTTGTTATTGCACGTCAAATCGCAGCTATGCAACTCAACATCTCAAGGTCACATTTCACATCACAAGGTCATTTTTGCGGTTAAAAGTAATATCCATACTTGAATATATTAGGTCCCTACATCTGTAATTGGCGTTTTGTGGGGGAGGAACATAAGTCGAATATTTTTAATGTAATATATTTATTGAATCAAAGTATTAACCATTGTTTCCTATGTACATTTGCTATCTCTGGTAATTCATTGATCCCTCTACTAAAAAACCATTCCAACGGGAATCAATCAAATCTTTGGACGTGGTTTAGACTGCCCCATCAAAAAAGATTTTTTCTTTTGCTAAACCTTATCCAAATTTTGAAAAAAAAGTAATCTATTGGAGTTAGGTTCGGATGGATGTTTTTTTACATTCCAATTGATGCTCTTCTACTTGAGAAGCCGTTGGTTGTGCAATATGTAATCTAGCATTGTAATGAAGCAGCAGCAGCGTAAAGTGTTTAAAGAAATCTTCTAAAAAGTATTGAGATTTAATACACTGTACTTGGACTTTGGCATTCGGAAATCGATTCTCTCGTCAGATTTCTTTAAACCAAATTACATTTTTTAAATTTATGATCTTGTGGATACCTGATATAAATTACGTACTTATAAAATTGAATTGTTTTTATTCATTCGAGTAATTCCAACCTGAACTACAGAATACCGCCGAAATACTGTAATCAAATTAGTTTTAAAATTGTCTCAGTCCTTTAACATTTTTATGACTTACGAACCCCAACATCGCCTATCGGAACCAGTTTTGAATTTATATCACCCAGATAACCACCTAATGCACTTGAAAAAGTTCAATAAAATTGGCTAAACTATAAAATTTATAGTTGAGCCGATTTTACTCATAAGTTTATGAGTTATTCAATGACATAATATAACAGCGTCCTTTACCGCGTTTAGTTCAGAAGTTCAGTTTTCCATCGTGTTGGTCCGAGTCTGCTGACTAAAATAGATCACCTGTCCCTCTGTCAGGCACCTCGTAAGAGGCGAACATAGGTAAAACAAGATCACTGGTGATAGAGTGGTGTGCAGCAACTTCCCTGGGTAGTTATCCACCGCTTTATCCATTCCTGTCGCTATAATGATAGTGTCACATTCCGGTTCGAAGGGTAGAAAAGCCAGTAGATTTGCACAATAGGCCTTACATTCCGACCATAGGACAGCAACGCACCTGTACCATCAATAGTGTCTATAGGCCATGATTATCTCTTAACATTAAGAGAGCCGTGTGCTTGTTCGCTGACTTCTCACATAAAAAAAGAGTAACTATCCAGAGGACAACTCAAAAGTACACAGAGTAAGAAGTTTTTTATTGTTTCTGTCAGTGCTCAAATTTATCGATAAAATACATAAATACCTACATACAATGCCGGTGCAAGACCGGATAAATAAATAATAAATATCGATAAAATAGATTTGCACATTAGTCCATCACTAGCTGTATGCAAACGAAAGTGATAGCATGAAAATCACATGTGTAAGAAAGGGATATAAACACGCATCTAACAATGACTGACCAGAATATGATGAACTTCGATAAACATCAAATAATTTAAAATGTAATTATGAATGTTATTATTTTTAATTAACCTACGGAAATTTGTACCATCTTTTCAGTAATTTGAAGTACGGCCATCTTTACCGTACCATTGAATTGAACAAACAGTCATTTTATATCTATTTTTTTATTTTTAAAAAAAATAACGCTACAATGCTTACAGGTCACATACCTGGTCGATACTGTTCATATTTTTTTAACTTATAAGCTACATTAGAACAATTACACTTATGTGTTGACAGAACCGTGTTGCCTTATATGCGGCGTCTATTGGGATGTGTGGTCGATGGCTACAGGCTTGCCACCTATCACATTGTGGGGCTTGTGTCTTCGGATAGTCGTGGGTCAGACAATTTGCACATGAGGCGTACTAACCTTATTTACAAGGTTAGCACTTGTAAGGTAAAAATACTTTTACTTAAAAAATATATAAATATTGTTAATTTTTGCAACCTAACTGTTATATATCCTTTTGTCTGACTGTACATGTCCTGAAATCGAACAAAGCTTTCATATTGTTCTTTCGTCGTTAAACAACTCAACGATCGGTACATTACATATACCAAATAACAAATTTAATCAAAACTCCAGACACTATACCATTTTATGTGAAATATATTTCTAGAATGGTCTGGTAAGTCGATATTTATGAGGCGTCATGGTGCTAAAATAAAACAGTTTATTGTATCCTCAGAGGCGAATGAAATTCAGTAAGTAGGTATACCGAACGCTTAGCACGGAGCGCGTTATTGTGTAATATAATATGTATCTCAATTGAAATTACAAGTTTATGTCGTAAACACTCTAGATATATGATCTCCAAGTAATGGAACCATATGTATCGCGTGCGAGCAAAGATGTTATCAATTCGCAAAACGTCAAAGTACTCCCGAGTATAGATGGGACATGGAAATTTACGTCGTTGATATTTGAAAAAGAATGTTAAGCTAAAGGAATAAGTTTTAGAATAGAACAGCATTAAAAGGTTGGATTTTAGTTTGAAAAGGAATATCGTGGGGCGTCACAGTACCCGCCCCGTGTAATGCTTGTGCCAAAGAATATAAGTCTATTTTTTGAAAGCTTCATACCTATTGCGACTGAAGGTATGATATGCAGTAGCTGTCTGGTGAAAACTTGGTTCCAATTTGCGCAATTTCACTTCTAAGTCAACGTAATCTCAAAACGTTTCATACTCAGTTATGACTTATATCACAATTATTATTACTTTTCGAAATTTATCATTGAGTAATATTCTACTTCTTTTTAGTTTATAAATATGTCGTCCAATCGTTTTTTAAAACGTAAATGTCCAATGTAAAGGTATGACGTAATATTCAGTGGAGTATAATTATTGTTAACTATTTTTAATGGTTACCGTTAAACAATGTCTGTGAATCTTTGCTCCAGTGTACAAATACTGTGAAAGATTTGCGTTAACAATATTTGACAGGTGCCATCAAATTTGTGCGTGAAAAAAAGGGCAACGTCTTCAAATCTCCAGTCATTGTACAAACACTGTCACTCGTCGCTAACTAATATACAATAGAATATCTGTTGTAACAATCTCTGACAACTATCGTCAAAGTACAATATCTGTGAGTGCCTAATCATTACAAACACAGTCGCTTGCCACAGTATGTAACGTGCAGTGGAGGATCTGCGGTAACGATCTTTGACAGCTAACGTCAAACAAGTGCAATGTCTGTGAATGTCCAGTCGTTGCACAAACACTGTCGCTCGCCACAGTGTGTAATTTAACAGTATCTCCACCTCCATAGCTATACTACTTTCGAAATATAGCTACAAAATCAATTTAGCTTACAACAAATCCGCACTATCTATAGGATATCACCTATACCAACAGTGCTCATCAATGTCCTCTGTAATGGGGTTCTTTTATCAACTTAAAACTATATATAAGTCGAATGCTTATCTGTGACCCATATCATAATAGCCTGCGTATATCACAAGGTAGATATCACACTGCACCTGTGTGCAGATTTTGCGGTGGCAGTGTCTCATACCAGAATGCAAATATGAAAAAGTATGGAACTACCTACAAACGTTCGAGAACGGTTCACTCACACAAACATGCACATCAACGAGGCAGGGGTTTTCGAGGTGCTGTAGCAGTTAGTGTCGCGTCAAAACGTGTGGTTACTATTGTTATTTGTTTCAGCATTTTTTTAAATGCCACGAGCGTGTTCGTCTTTTGCTGGGGTTAACGAGCGCCATGAGATTACCTACTTATGTTATTTACAAGCTTAATTTAGTTATTTAAATTCGATTGATAGAGAACATGACAACCCTATGGGTTCAATGGAGTGTAGGCAATTTATATCGTGCGGTTTTTGTATGAAAATCGAGTTTGTTCAAAGTCAAACTCCGCATTGCCGCAAAATCGGAGCAGCTTGAGGTGTTATGTGATATTCGCCTAAGAACGTAACCAAAGTTAGTAAATCTCACATACATAAACAGAGGTTAAATTCTGTTTATGAATGTGAAATTTACTAATTTATTTTCCTTTCCTTATTTCGGAGAGTATCGTCAGCGAGATACAAAAGTGGCGGGGTCATTTCCTTCTGGGAAGAAGATTTATCTGTCTTGGAAATTAATGATTTTTTTTTCAAGCAAGAGAAAAGCGCTAAAGCTGCCTACAAGTACCGACAACTTTCGTTCCTTTTAAATAAGTAGACATGATTAAAAGTCAACTCGAATTGCAACAACATACTTTTCTTATTATAGCTATTATATAGAGTTGTGTAGCTATAGGACTTATGAATATATTATTATAAATTGTATCATCAAAAACAGTTTCATGTAAAATGTTTCCAAGACGAGATCATATGGTTCATAAAGTCAAAAAGTTGTCATATTACATGTAGAGCCAAGCTTTGAACTCTAAACGCTCTAACTTTACAAGCTGTAACCTCACAAACTTTACATCTTAATCAAAATATGCGGTTTGTCTGTTTTGCTACTATCTTTTAGGACATAGGTAATAGGAAAGTAAATTTAATACATTTTCACCAGCAAAACTGTAAAGACCTATAATTTGAATATGATCTAAAAGTTAACTGAAACTTTATTTAATTGGAACCTATGCACTTGGATCTCTTTGGATTAAGTTCACCATTTGTATACACAATAATGTATAAATTAATAAATGACATCCAGGTAATTAATCATCGAATTAATTCCTGTCGGAAAAAGTGCTAAAATTGAAATACATTTGTGACAATTCACCCGGGTTACGACCGCCTTACGTCATTGCGTAAGTCCTCTACCCCGCCATTACTATATCAACCAACAGCAACAAGACAATGGCGTGCAACGATCTTACGGATAATCTTTACGGAATAATTAAGACGTTGTGATAGTTCTACCCCGTCTTGGTCCGGGCTCCTTTGCAGAGTAGACCATTTGCCTTCCTGCCAGGCAGCTCGTAAAAGGCGAGCATAGGCCTAACATCACTAACACTGTGACATCTGACTAGGTGGTAAAGTTTCGTAGCGACTTACCCAGATTGATACCACCGCCTTACCTATTCCTGCTGCCATAACGTCATGACGAGTTCCGGTGTGGAAAGTAAGGTAGACGGTAAAGTTACTTTTGCTCGAGGCGTAACGTCCCGGCCTCAGGTTGGCAGCGCACCATTACCACCTTTGGTGTCTGTAGGCGGCGTGAATTTCTTACCATCAGGAAATCCGTCTGCTTGTTTGTCTTCCAATATCATAAAAAAGTACCAATACAGATTAGGCGTCATAGCACTTTAAAAACCTAGTCAAGGCCACATGCAACCTCTGTGACAGGAAGTCACTTTCTTAGACGAGTTTCTTAGTTACAACACAGGCAGCTTCTTTCAAAGGAGGCCGTTACCACACAAACATAAAAATAGATTTGCAAATTTGCAATTATAAATTTAAAGGCACTTCATTATAAATCTAAAAAATGTAAATGTTACACATAAAAATGAATCCCAATTTACTTTAGTCGTAGCACCACGCATTACTGGATGGACGGACTTCACAACTTTTTTTTTGTTGTGTTAAGTATTACCAAAGAAGGTTTCAAGGGAAACACAACAATATTCAATGTTAGGACAGAACAAAGTCGTTAGCCAGGAACAAATTAAATTTTTTTTCAGTTTCAAAGTAATTAAATAAATGTAATTAAATATTTTTTTGTAAATATAATTTTGTAAATATTTGCACACCAAAATATAGTAGAGTATGTTGATATACAACGCAAATAAATAATTTTCTTGATTTATTTCTTATTTCTTTCTCTAAAAGAACTCTTATCTGATGGGTAAGTACTCGGAATCGTAAAAATGACGGTGATGTGACATTCCCGATAAAATAACAAATCTATCCGAACATTCACGTCGTATTTGGCTGTCCAAAACTACAATATTACAGTAACTAGAAAATATTTTATCTATGACATTACCCTAAGTATGGCAATATTCTTTTAAAATAGTAAAGTGATCGAAATACAGCGGAAAAAAAACGTCTTGAGTTTCATATGAGTATTTTTTCTGAAAATTGGTTATTAATTAAGTAATTTTAGTTTAAATAATATCTTTTCTGTAATCGAAAGATCGTAACACATCGCTTTGAAGTGATAAGATCGGTTACACCCGTTTGCCAGAATTTCATTTGCCATAATTTCATCTGATATAATGGTCAACAGACATAATATTGTTTCTCATAATTTCATATGTCATAGTCATTGTTTACTATATTAGTCAAGTGCTAGAAACTATGTTTCCCATAAAGTCAATTTCAATAATATCATTTGCTAGC
Organism: Calephelis virginiensis; assembly: GCA_002245475.1. NCBI lineage: Eukaryota > Metazoa > Arthropoda > Insecta > Lepidoptera > Riodinidae > Calephelis > Calephelis virginiensis. Next base: position 1,548 of record NJDC01001731.1, on the reverse strand, counting down.
ATGATTGGAAGCCGTATTATCACAAGTCATAACATCATTTACCATAAAAACAATTTCTAGAAAAAGAACATAAATTCGTTTTATACTAAATGATCAGTTATTGTTATATGGTTTCGGTATGGTTTATTTTGGTTAGGTTAGGTTAGAACATGAAAGACAACGCACTAGCCGAGCTAGCGAAGCGAGCGTGCCGCGGCAGCGGCCGGCGAAGTGCCAGTAAGCTTATCGTTTTTTAGAAAAAATGCGTTAGGTTAAATTTGAACAGAAGCGACTTTGATCGTATAAAAAGGTACTAGACAAATAGGTATTAGAAATAAAGATAACTCATATTGTCATATATTTGTGAGAAATACACAATCGTACTGTGATACATTTATTACAATTTACATTTTACTTCATGCAAATACAAATTTTTGTAAGGCATTTAAATATTCTGTTCAATAAAATTATTGCAAATAATAAAATTGGTAACAATACGTATGGCACTCGTATCAACATGGAAACTAATTTTAGGGCAAATAAGAGTATGTCACAGGTATATTATGGTTAACAAAACATTCGGGCAAACAAAAAATCGGGCAAATGAAATTCTGGCATTTGAATATATGGCATATATTCTTCGGGAAAACAATAGACAACCGTGATAAGACCACCAAAAGTGCACGTGACTTTGATTTTCTTAAAATTTGAACCTAATTCGTTCAGCTGTTTAGAAGTTATGTGCATGCATGCATGCATACGCATGCATATCTTCACGCCAAGTCCCTTCCGGGGTAGGCAGAGAGTATCCAGTGCCAGACCTCACGATCCTGACAAACCTGTCTTGCTTCCTTCACATTCATAACCCTTTTCATACAAACACGCCGGTTTCGGAGACTCTTGACACCACCCTCGGATAATATCCGATTGATCTGATCGTGAAATGTCAGCCTTGGTCTCCCCGGGTACCTACATCCATCCACATTCGCCTTGTATATCTGCTTTGTCAATCTTTCATCTTTCATTTTTTCCACATGACCGAACCAGCGGAGCATGCCCTTTCGCATTTTAACACCAACACTTTCTTTCAATCCCACTCTTTCTCGGATCTCACTGTAACGAATGCGGTCAGCGAGCGTTACACCACAGATTTTCCGTAGTGCTCTCATTTATCCTACTTTCATGCTCTTTCTGACATACCCAACTCTCGCTTCCATACAATAACGTTGGAATAAGCACAGAATTATGCAAAGCGAGTTTAGCTTTTTGACTCAGAACCTCGCTTTGGAATAGCTTACCCAACGCTTCATTCATACTATTCCCTGCACCCACTCTCCTCTCTACATCCACGGGGTACCTTCCATCCCTGCTAAAAGCACAACCAAGATATACAATTTCATTCACTTGTTCCAGCACTACATCATCAACCAAAACTCTTAGATCTGTTCTGGCTACGTCTCTTTTAAACACCATTATTTTGGTTTTCATCGCATTCAAATGCAAGCCCCTTTCTTTACAACCTCCTTCCATAACTGTGACCAGTGTTTGCAGCCCAGATGGTGTAGAGCC
>NJDC01001730.1:0-10287 GCA_002245475.1 Calephelis virginiensis | reverse complement strand
GCACATTAATATTCAGAAACTTTCAAGGATACTTTTGTTTTATGCTTTCCCTTTTATTTTCAGAATTAAGTATAGAAAAGCCAGAGTTATATTTTCATAATCGACTTCTCTAGCTTTTTCTAGCAGCAGCAATATCTTGGCTGTTTTAATATTAGCATTCATTTTTTGTAAAACTTTTCTTATATCTGTATACAACGAGTTTCTATGTCAATTCATCATTGTTTGTGAGATAAAACGTTTTCATGACTTTATTGAGTTCAAAACTTATAATAAAAGAGAAAATAATATTAGATAGGGTCTACGAATTATGTGAGCTACACGCTTCGTAGACCTCATGCGATTATGTGCTACGCAATTGTAGATCGTAGACAGTCGTCACTATAATAACTGTAACGATGGTTTTACAAAGAAAATATTTTTGCATCCCTTTTCTAGTTTTTTAAAATACAAAAAAATACTAGATTTAAAAAATGTATTCTGAATATCTGAATAAAAAGGTTTCTACAAACTACAGATAATTAACGGATCCTTAGATATAGTATTACATTACAAACATAACTTTGTCATTTTAGGAACACTGTGAAAAGCAAAAACTTTTTTTTATAGATAGCAGATACAGATTTATAGATGCGAATGTGGATGGATGTAGGTACCCGGGGAGACCAAGGCTGACATTTCACGATCAGGTCAATCGGATATTATCCGAGGGTGGTGTCAAGAGTCTCCGAAACCGGCGTGCTTGTATGAAAAGGGTTATGAATGTGAAGGAAGCAAGACAGGTTTGTCAGGATCGTGAGGTCTGGCACTCGATACTCTCTGCCTACCCCGTAAGGGACTGGGCGTGAAGATATGTATGTATGTGTGTAGCAGATACTCTCAAATTTTCTCAGGCTTTGCTTAACGCAATTGCCACTTTAAAGCGCTGTTGGGTAGAAAATACACAACTAGAGCAGTAAAAAAGAAAGGCAGCTACTGAAGGCCGAGACGATCGCTGACAATAATAAAGCAAAGCGTTGCATTTCTATTATGGTCACAAATTTCGTTTTCATTGGAAAAAAAAGGTTATATAACCTTAATGAACGTAAAACTTTAAGTTATACATATTTCGTTTTAGCTATTATTCTGTTACTTTTATACTTTTTGAGAAATTGCAAGGAATCTCTTTAAAGTTTATTTTTCTAACTATTGTTGTTGATTTCGGATCTTGCAATAGCTACACAATATTTTGTGTGACTAGAACCACATTATATGATAATGCTAAACCATACAGAAACGTATTTTTATTTCAATGTTTATTTGACTCAAGTATAGAACCTTAATAATCTAAGCTTGCTAAAACGGAACCCTTAATTAATGACTGCGAATTACGCTTTGCCACTTCATTTGTTATACTAAATATATCGATAATTTAAAAAATACCAGCAATCTGCTAAAACTCTCACCTATCTGCAATAGTTTTCTAGTAAATGTAGCGCTAACTGCGGTGTCCGAATATCGGAAACTAAATACGTTCCGGTACAAAATATATAAAATTGTACTTCCGAAAGCATTTTCCAATTCTCTCCTTAGGTAAATAACGATGTTTACTAACTACCGATTGTATCCACGATCGGGCTGTTACAAAATATCACGTATATTCCAATATCAAATACGGTTAAAACTCCTGCATAGTTTACTCTCGTAATAACATAGAGTGCAGCAGCTTTTCAGAGGATAGTACAACCGCCATTAATTCCTATCGCCAGTGTTCCGAGCTGGATGGAGTTGTTGCTGGTTGACTTGCACTCAGGGTTTAAGACCTAAACCATAAAAAAACAGTGCATACTTTACATCAATATTGAAAATGAAATGCCGATAATTTATTTTTATTTTTATGATATTGGAAGGAAAAGAAGCAGACGGATTTTCTAATGGTAAGAAGAATTTCTTACTTGAATACGCCGCCTAGAGACGCCTTAGGTAGTAAAGGCGCGTTGCCAACCTGAGGCCGAAATGCTAGTCCTCGAGCAAAAGCAAGGCTCCCTTGTCCCCTGAAACGGAATACTTCGACGGCAAGCACTGACGTTATAGCGGCAAGAATAGGTAAGGCGGTGGTACCAATCCGGGCGAGTTGCTGCGAAACTCTACCTCCTAGTATATAAATATAGTATAGCATAGTAGTATGTAGTATAGTATAGTAGTATAATTGTATTTTACCATCAGGTTATTTCCTTGTTCATTATACCATTAATAAATAATTGTTAACACAAATAAACAACACATTTTTGTAGGTAAAAATATTGGTGCAAACAAAAAGTAGAGTGATAAACAAAATATCATCCAAATTTTGTTTTTAATTAAAGCGGATTGTGTCCTATAACCGGACTTTTTAAAACAAATATCAGCCTAAGGCAAGTTAAGGTTGAGTTAAGTTAGGTTTAAGCTTAGGAAAAGATAAGCTGGCAGTAAAGAAATGTCTGAATTTTGATCATACTGGTACATATTCTTTATCATTGCGTCTAAAGAAAAAAATAACTTTTTTCTTCACGAAACTTCACTTAACTTCACGACATCTAATTTAAAATTTTACACTTGAAATTTATCAGGTATACTGACCTGATAAATAACAGGTGTGAAATTTTATGTACCTATCAGGTACATAAAATTATGTTTGATTTCCACGCACCCATTGCTTTTAATTCCTGCCAATTCCTGCGTGCTCATAAGCCATGGTTGTCTCTTACTATTTGGGGGGTCATCATCAGTAGAGCCATGTGTTTGTTCGCTGAACTCTTATATAAAAAAAATACGACGGGAGTGCCGGCAGAAGTGAAAACTTGAATATTAACTTTCTACATTTTTGATGTTTTGGAATAGTTTGGGAACAATGTTGCAAGAATTGCTGTAATTATCAGTATGAAAGTACTATAATTTGTGTGGTAGAATACAATATTCATTTATTGCGCTATCGTACACAAACATGACAACACGAACATTCGCGCAAGCGCCGTGCGCCATCTTACGAATTTTTTTCTTACGAATCAGGTAACGTATCCTGATGCGAGTTTAGAAGTTTTTGCCCATTCCAAAAAAGTGCGCAACGCCGCTAAAGAAGTTTTCACTTCAAAAAATGCAAAAATCCATCATGTATTAATATATAGACTTCGTAAAATATTCTCTCTCTATAGCATGTGGACAATACCCTTATGTGACAATGAAAATATAAAATATTCTTGACAAGGTATTTTTTTTACTTATTTAGAACTAGTTTAAAAAAATCGTTTTGTGTCTAAAATGATTAATCGTGATTTTGAATCCAGCAATCTCTTTTAGTTACCTAACCTCACCTGACTCCTTTTCAAGCTACAAATCAAAGAGCCTAAATATTTTAAGTCTTTTAATATATAGATGTAAATAAATATTACCTACTTAATTTCAACTTCATATTAAAACGGCTTAGTCCTCTTGGAGGGTTCTGTAGCACAATCTTTTTTTAACAATAAGAAATATTAAAGGAAAAACGAGGCTAAAAATTTTTATATAATAATAATATTATCTGTAAATATATTTATTGGTAGTTTTGCTTTATTTCGTTCGTTCTTATCGCTATCTACAAAAATTCACTTCAACATGACGTGTATCGCGAGCAACAAGTAATGTATACGTGATGCAATTTATTTAGAAACACTTGTACTTTCCACAATATTCCACAATGTTGTTTGTTTATTAATAAATTAAATAATTAAGACAAAAAAAAAATATTTTTTAACTGTCATATAAACTTAAACCTTACACAGAAGCGAACTTATCTCTTTAAGAGATATTGCTGCTAGAAACCTCAAAAATACAATGCAATATAACCTAGGTATCATAACTTTACTATAAAATATATAACAATTTACTAAAAAAAGTATCTTCACGCCCATATTCTCGAAGCGGTAAGCAGAGGCACAAACAAGGAACCCAGGACTAGCCATAGACTCTAAGTTCCACAATATGATAGGTGAAAAATCTTTCGCAAACAAGCACATACGAAATCCCGCGTGGCATTGTTCAATTAGAAAAAAAACACGTTGTTTTTTTCTCGATCCGACGTTCGAACCCCGGACCTCATATAATTAAATCCGACATTATATTTCTAGACCACAGAGGCAATGCTTAATCTAACCAATACAAAACTTAACAGAAAAACATGGAACTTTCATAATTTCAAAAACTACGATGTCGAAGTACGACCATCCCCGACGTATCTTCACGCCCATATCCCCGAAGAGTTAGGCAGAGGCACAACCAGGGCACCCACGACTAGCCGAAGATACTAAGTCCCACAATGTGATAGGTGGTAAGCCTATCGCCAACCGGGCACATATCCTATCCCGAGCAACAATTTTTTTTATTAGAGAATTGGAAAAACCCAATTTCCTTTTTGTTGCCCGACCCGGGATTCGAACCCGGGACCTCATGCAGTCAAGACAAACAACTGAACCACTAGACCACAGATTCGATCCACCATCCCCGACACACAAGTCATTAAAGAAATTGTTAGTCTGGTTTCGACGTACGGTCGATAGCGTGCGTGCTAGAGCTACAATTGTTGATGTTACAGGCTCAACAGTAAACACTCCCATGAGGTGGGACCTCCGATATAATCCGCCGGTCGCCGCGTCTCCATGTCTAGATGAGAATTTATGATAATATTTGTACTACGACCTTCTTATAATCTAACAACAACACGAACTCTTACCCAAATATTTTTTATCTGATATGTATTTTGCTGGAGCTATATGATGATAACTTTCATATTTTTTTACAAAAAGGAAATCTTAATTTTGTTTACCTGATTTAGTTATATTTTAGACTAGATATTTTATTGGAAATCGGTTCAAATAGTCATAAATATCAATATATCGAAAACCAGACAAAATATTTATTTTATTTGGTTTGTTACATATTGTTTCAATATAGTATTTTTAGTAGAAAACCAAATATAATATTTTCGATAAATTACACCTTCATAAGTTTTTTTTACCTAAAAATATCAATAAAATGAGAACCATATAAAAATTATTACATTTGGTTTCTTACTGTGCCAAATGTGTTATCTGTATAATAAACCATACATAACATAGCATATTTGACGATTTCTACTATCATCATTATCATCATCATTCATAAATTATTTAATGATTTAGGTACTTATATTATATTAATTATATTAAGTCGAAACACTTGATATGACGACGTCGACGTAGACGAGGCCAAGAGGGAATTTGTCAATTTTTTTAGGTACGACATATATTATAATATGGGCTAACATAAACTGTGGTTAAACACGTCCTAACACTTATCGAATCTTAGGGTGGTGTAGCGCAGTTTGCCTAACTTTTTTGCGCAAAAATGTACCTACCTACTGAAACATGTCAGATTAATATAAGACTGAAATAGTCACGCGTTCATAACGTGCCAATTAATGCATGTTAAAATATTTTGAATATTTAGGTGTAGGAGAATTAGAAACTTTATAAAAAAAACTCGTCTATGTTCATTAGCCATTAAGCTGGCAACATGTTATCAGCCGCATGTTGTAGCCGCAACTGATAAATGTGTGGACATGCTGTCCGCGAACGCTGCCAGAAACATCCAGCGCGCCAGATATCGTTCGAATGTCTTTAGAACGCCTCGTTGGTCGAGTGGCTAGCCCAACTTCATCGACCAACTGCGAGGCTCGGGTTCAATTTCCGACGGGGGCAGGCATTTCTGTGATGAACATTTAGATGTCTACGATTCTGGGTCTGGGTGTTTATTAAATTTATTCTGGTATCTAATTAAGTATTTATATGTATTAGTATCATTGGCTTACATCCGTAACCCAAGCATATGACTTGCTTACTTTGGGGTTAGATTCTATTTATGTGACTTGTCCAAGGGGTAATTATTATATCCGACCGCTTAAGGTCGCAACCGCGACTTACGCCCGTCAGCTTGCAAAGCTCAGTGAATTTTCATTATCTAGATACCCTGTAAGTCGCGACTGTCAGCCGCGTCCGTCAGCCGCGTCCGATAGTTTGTTTCTATATTTATGAGCTTTATGACGGCCTATCCGATAGATATGTTACATCATCTGGTCCTCTATAGGTATATTATTATACTCTTTGGTCATCTGAGACACCTTAGGCATAAGCACTATTAAAATAAGGTTATTTTACAATTTCATTTGATACTTCATCCGAATTTGACACCATGACTTTGCAGTTTGTAATAATATTATGTCTTTGTGCAAAGCTTGTTCCCTACAATTAGTTTTTTTTTATTTTAAAATACCACATATTATTTGTAATATTGCCAACGTAACATAACGTAATTTTACAATTTAGTTTATCAGATGTTTGCAAACATTAACATGTCTGTATTATCGAATGTGATCTATTAAATTGATTTTATATTAATATTTGAATCGCTCGCGTAAAATAGAATCGAAAATCATTTATTTTACATTATACATTCATTACATACTTGTGATTCTTCTATTGATTAGCAAAGTCTAGATTCAAATAACAACGATGTCAGAAACCAAAAAGATCATAATTAATTAACGGAATATGTCTATTGTTTTAACTGTAAACACTCCTCGGTACCCCTTAAAATATGTATGTCACATAGTATTTTTTTATTCTCCACCGTCATACCACACTTTCGTCTCAGCGTTATCGTGTCATTTCGTTTAGACGATGCATTGGATTTCAAAACTTTGACGATTTTTCATACCGCGCGAACATTGACCAATAACCGAAATTGAATAAAAATTTGAAGATTTGTCTATGAGAAAACTAAATAGAATATGTTAAAGTTTGGTGTCAATTTCTTAGTTTTATTTTGGAGGTTAAGGAACGTATCATAATTACTTTTTTTGTGTAATAAAACAGCAAACGAAAACATGGCTCTCTTGATGGCTAGAGATAACCGTACCTCATAGATACCAATGATGTCACAGGTATGTCATTGGCAGGCGAGCGGTTGGAACACAACAGTACTAAAAGCTAGTTTTATCGTATTAACAATAGGTAAGACGCTGAACCTGTAACCCAGGGAATTACTGTACAACACACAACTACCTATTAGTAGGCAAAAAAAATATTGACTTAAAAACAAATATACATAAAATAAGATCGTGCTGATATTGAAACTGCATTAGTCATTTGACTGTGTCGCAGTAGTCTTATTGATAGTATATAACCTATACTAGTCTCGTATAAGCTGCAAGGAAGGCAGATGGTTTATTCTGGACATTAAAAACTTTTATTATTACAGCTATAGCAAGTTACTTGGTGGACTTTATAATAGTTCAAGAGAGTGATTGGCCGCAGGTGTTGTCTTTCGGTATATCCGCCACATCTTGAGTCCTGAACTTGTAATCTTCAGGTTTATGATCTCCTCACAATTGATCACTTCCACTTACACCTTTAAATTATTCATTTTTTTATTTATCTTCATGCTTTGTTAGTTTGGTTATGTGGAAAGACAGATGCAAGATTGATAAAACAGATCTACAATGAGAATTTAGATGGATATTGGTATCCGGGGAGACAAGTTGACATTCCACGATTATTCGAGGGTGATTGGTACTTGATACTCTCTACAGCTATGTTAAGGGATAAGGCGTGAAGATATACATATTCATTATAACTTACATTATTAGTAATTGTAGTTAATTATGCATAAATACCTGGAAAAGTACTGGCAAATATAATTTTAAGATAATATAGATTGTTGTGGAAGTTCCTATGTATGTAACAAAATAATGTGTAATATTTATATTATTCGCAATACTATTAATATTACACAAAAAAGGTCCTCTATATTATGAAAGACAAACAAACATGAATTTCTTGTAATAAATATATAGGTCGCTTGTTGACGCAAATAAAACTAAACTAAAATCAGACCACAACTTCTAAAACTAAACACGATTAAACAATTGATGTAATCCGGGAGAGTAACTACGCAGCTCTTCTGAGATACTCAATTTTTCTTACCATTAAAAACTAAAGTTTTCCTTGTGCAGATGCTTATTTTGCCAATATTAGACTATGGCAATGTCTGTAACCCTGGTGCCCCAACTTATCACATTAAGAAAACAGATAGGTTATTAATTCAAGCCATTCGTTTCATCTTTTGCTTGCGCAAATTTGACCACATTACTAATTACCATAATAAACTCTAATGGCTCACTATTTCTCAGCGACGCAAGCTCAGTATTTTATGCTTATTATATTCTGTCCTTTTTGATCCTAAGTACTCAACATACCTTAAATCTAAATTTCATTTTTTTATCTGCAATCCACAATTTAAGTCTGCGATCATCGTCATCTCAGACTCTGTCTATCTGTATCTGTATATATAAATTTAAATTCATCCAGATTATGGAATAAGCTTCCTGTATCGATTTTGCAGGTGAGTAATAAGATTCTATTTAAAAAGAAAACGTATGAATATCTATTTAGAAATTGCATTTAGTGCTTTACTTATTGCATGCTTTGCATTATGCATTAGATATTTTAATATTTATTTATGTGCGGTTAGAAATTTGGTCTTGTTTGCTGTTTATTTTATTTATATTATGTATATAATATGCATTGTATCTATAATTATAACTACATTAGTGTCTTCAGCTAAGCCTTGGGTGCCTTGGTTGTACCTATGCCTGCCTCTTCGGGGATATGGGCGTGAAGATACTTATAACTACATATAATTATATACTACTGAATTATTTTATTTGTATTTACGATGTTGTGTAAGTGTGCCAGTATGAGGTAATTTTATTCAAGTTCGAATTAATTTGTTATATTCTCTGTGTTTGTTTATTTGGTACCTACATATGTGATCTTTGTTAGCCTAAAGGTTGACTGGGAGAGAATGCATTTAACATTAAGTTCGCTTTTTGTACTCACAATTTTTATTTGTGTACAATAAAGTTAAAATAAAATAAAACAAAAATAAATAAAGTTATATTTAAATATTAATTCATAAAAACGGTTAAGTGTAGAACATACCAATTCCAGATTATCGCTGTTGCACTCTTGATCAAAATGCATTTATTTTAATAGCTTATTCTTTTAGTGCTTGCTTTAGGATTGGGGTAAGTGGAGCATCAGTTTCAAACTTTGTCATGTTTCGGATAAGATGAAATTGATGTTTTATGTCTTTATGCTGTAGGGGTTAGTAGCAATATTATTAGTTTATTTAAGAATAATTTTTAAAATTAATATTAGTTATTAACTTTCAATGTTGTCACTCTTTAACAACAAATACTATTTTAACTTATACCACGAGCCTTTTAAAATCTCTTCAAACAAAAAAAAATCATTAATATTTAAAATATCGATTTTTGAAAATTAAGAAACTAATTGCCTCTGGGATAGATTATATTTTAAATAAATGAAAGTAGAGTGACATTTTATTTATTAAATAAATATTCTTATTTTAACCGACTCAAAAAAGAAGTTCTCTTTTTGACATTTTTTTAAGCAATTACCTAGCCGATTCACAAAACGATTAAATGATTCTTTTTTAAACGGTAGTTCATGAGTTTGAAAGAAGTCAAATATAAATTTTATCCCACAAGTGATTTTTTTATTTATAGTGAAACACACACAAACAAAAAATATGCACTGAGTATAACTCGAAAATAATACAGGGGTGTTGATAAAATTTATACAAGAACATCTTTAAATAATTCGCTATCTTTCAAAAAAATGTTCCAATGGCGACTTAGTACTTAGTGGGAGTCGATTTTTAGAGTTTCATTGCGCTTAATTATATAATTAATATAATAAAAAAAAGATAAAAAAAAATAACCTAATATAGTATTAGCCAGGAGTGCTAGTGTAACAAATTATTAACATTAACATACCGTATAATTGATAACCTACAAATAATTATAATGCCTAGAATGAAAAAGAAGACTACAATAAACTAATTTAAAGTTAAAAAACAAATAAATAATAACAAATAAATATAATATATCCCTGGACAAGCTACACTAATTGAATCTAACCCTAAAGTAAGCAAAGTGTAATATGCTTATGCTATAAGTGTTAGTCAACGATACCAATAGATAGAAATACTTAAATAGATATATTATTGGGTATTGGGTATGTCAGAAAGAGCATGAAAGTAGGATAAATGCGGTAGAAATGAGAGCACTACGGAAAATCTGTGGTGTAACGCTCGCTGACCGCATTCGTAACAGTGAAATCCGTGAAAGAGTGGGTTTGAAAGAAAGTGTTGGTGTTAAAATGCGAAAGGGCA
>NJDC01001729.1:31308-58420 GCA_002245475.1 Calephelis virginiensis | reverse complement strand
GCATACATGGCCCCTTAACGGCGTTGCGCACTTTTTTTGGAATGGGTAAAAACTTCTTAACTCGCGTCAGGACACGTGACCTGATCGAAAATGCGTAAGACGGCGCAGGGCACTATCGCAAATGTTCGTGTTGTCATGTTTGTGTACGATAGCGCAATGAATGAAATTGTATTCTACCACATAAATGATAGTACTTTCAGACTGTTAATTAAAGCAATTCGTGCAAAATTATTCTCCAAACATTCCAAAATATCAAAAATACACAACGTTAATATTCAAGTTTTCACTTCTACCAGCACTCCCTGAGTGCAACCGTCGTTTTTTTTAAGCCGACAGCGAAACTGCGAGCAAACAACAAAGTCCTTGCATGTGCATTTAGCTTTAACTGCGTAATATTATAAGTTGTACGTAGAATTATCTTGGCAACAGCTGTGGCGCGGGCCTCTCATTCATTCGTATAATTGCACAATTAACTTCTCTCAGCGCCTAATACTTTAACACCATTACGTCGCTTACATTTTTATATCTGCCCGAACCCTAATTGTTATCCAAACACCGAAACGCGGAAACACATTGGTTATTCAACAATGAGATTGTAGACGGTTTATTTCGTGATGCTGACGTGTAATGGCTCTTGAGGAGATATTTAACTGCTCAGAGCGAGGTTGAATAAGTCACAAACCCGGTGGCGTAAGGGTTGCCAATAAAATTAATGTCGTCTCCGTCATTTCTTGTTACTCACACACCTACTTGCTTAATATCTTGGTTGTTATTTATAATGCTTTACAAAATGTTTAGTAAAACTAGAAGAAAATTACGTTTTATTTGTCGTTTTGAGTATTGATTATGACCTTCAGATCCTTTACCACGAGTTGCTAAAATTACTATCGGTAAAGTACTTATTTATTTATTTGTTTTATTTTTCAAATAAATAAATATATCTGGACAAGTTACACAAATTCAATCTAATATCAAATCATAGTGAGCAAATTATATGGGTGTTAGTCAAAGATACTAAAAATATAAAAAAAAAATCATAATTCAAAATATATTTAATTGCGAAGATCTATACAAAGATTCTTGTAACGCGTCTATATAATTCTAAAAACGACAACCACTAGTACATAGAAATACTTAAATAGATACCAAAATAAATTTAATAAACACCCAGACCCGGAAACGTAAACATATAAATGTTCATCACAAAAAAGCGTGCCCCCGTCTGGAATCGAACCCGAACCTCGTGGTTGGTCGGTGTAGTTAGGCGTGTACGCCAGCCACTCGACCAATGAGGCGCTCAAATATTGATAATGACTTCATTTAGCAATAAATAAGAGTGTTGCTCGTTATTAATATCATATTTTAATGTAATTATTTCCATAAACGGTGGGTGCAGAGGTACTAAACATTTAAGCCTGTTGTAGTAACGATCGAGGACATAAAAATACTTACAAGGCATATTTCTCTCTAAACTACTCAATGACACGATTGCTTTTTACATCTATTGGCTTTCGGCATGAGCCATCACGTTCGTATATTACACACTTGCTCGTAAACTCTTTCAGCTTTTATATTTCTTTAACTATTGGAGCAAAATACTGTTTTATCAACTGTGTTTCCCCCGTGTTGGTCCGGGCTCTTTGCAGAATAGACCATCTGCCTTCCTTGCCAGGCAGCTCGTAAAAGGCCTTACCTATTCCTGCCGCCATAAACTCATGACATGTTCCGGTTCGGAGGGTAAGGTAGCCGGTAAACTTACTTTTGCTCGAGGCCTAACATCCCGACCTCAGGTTGGCAACGCACCATTACCACCTATGGTGTCCCTAGGCAGCGTGAATTTCTTACCATCAGAAAATCCATCTGATTGTTTGCCTTCCTAGAACATAAAAAAATATTTGAAAACGAATTATTTATAATACCATAGTTTATTTGTTACCGTACACCCCCGAAACAGATTTACCGATTTTCACCAAATTTTATTTGCATTTCAGTAGGTCTGAGGATCGTCAACTATCTAGTTTTAATACCCCTAAGTGATAATGGTATTGCCGCCTTACCTATACTTACTTTAGCGCTTGCCATTGACGTGTTCAGGTTCGGAAGATAAGGTATTCTTAATTTTGCTATTTTGGTTGTTAGGCTTTCCCATCCTCATGTTGGTAACCATTACCACGTTTGGTATCGAGGCGACATGAATTTCTTATCATCAGAAAATCCATTTACATATTTTCTTTTGTAAATAAAGATATTCGAATCCGTTCATATTTTTTGTTATAATACTAATAAATGAGAACTGGTGTAATTTCTTTATGATATTGGAAGGCAAACAAGCAGACGGACTTCCTGATTGTAACAAATTCACGCCGCCTAGAGACACAAAAGTTGGTACTGGTGCGTTGTCAACCTAAGGCCGGGATATTAGGCCTCGAGCAAAAGTAAGTTTACCGACTACCTTACCCTCCGAACCGGAACACGTCATGACGTTATAGCGTCAAGAACAGACAAGGCGCTGGTACCGATCCGGGTGAGTCGCTGCGAAACTCTGCCACCTAGTCAGATGTCACGGTGTTAGTGACGGTAAGCTTATATTCACCTTTTATGAGCTGCTTGGCAGGAAGACAGATGGTCTATTCTGCAAATCTAAATAAAGTTTTATTATTTACAAAATGTAAAAACTTTTAGTGGCAAATGGCGCTCGTCGCATTAGCCGGGACTTGAAGCCGCTGCGGGCTCTTAGATCTAACCCAATTTCAGTAATAATGTTTCCTTCTACTTTAAAAAATTGTTCAATGAAATAAAACGTATAATCACATCTATAAAAAACGTCTTTCGAAGATTTTATTGTTGCTCTAAAACCGGTTATGACATTTAAGGAGGGACGTTAGTATATTTACCGGATCCGTGAGAAACGTACGTATCTAGTATCTACTATGCATCGAAATTACTTTTTTTATTGCCTCTGTGGTCTAGCAATCCGGCGTCGGACTTGACTTCTTGAGGTCCCAGGTTCGATCCCTGGGTCAGGCAACGAAAAATTTGAAAATGCATATTTTCAATTTTCTAATAAAATTAAATGCCCGGGATTAAATATGTGCCAGGTTGGCAATAGGCTTGCCCACTATCACATTGTGGGACCTAGTATCTTCGGCTAGTCCTGGGTGCCCTGGCTGCGCCACTGCCTACCCCTTCTCTGATTTGGGCGTGAACATATTTATTTACTTTACATTTTTTTACAATTACATAATTTCAACATCGTAAAATTGCAAATTAATGACTTCCGTTTCAATAAGTATATCATCTAAGTATATACAAATTAAGTATTATCCTCGATTTCCCCAGGATTTCATCATCAGATCCAGACCTGCCGGCATTGGAACCGCTTCGGAAGTACTTATTCTTTTCAAAAAAACTAGAACGGCGCAGAAATGATAGAGAAATCAATTATTATACACAAAAAATATAGGAGTCGAACATATAACCTCCGTTACTGATAGTTGGTTAATAAATATAGACGATCCTTTTTAGTGTTGGCACCAATTTGCCAAATGTATCAATAAATATAGTTTATATAATAATAATATAGTATAATAGGGTTATAATAATAATAACCCTCAGGAGGTTTGATACGAATTTCCAAAATATGTTAATATTTTGAGGCTTTCACAAATAGGCAATTTACTTACGAAAATGGCATTTCTATCTACATTAAATGATTAGACCTGACTTCTAACCATTAATTTCACTGAGTAATACGCAATATATCTAAATCTATTACATATCTTCCATACTATATTCCTTGCATAATAATTTTCCTGTGTTAGTCCGGGTTCCTATGAAGAATAGACCTCTCTGCCAGGCAACTCGTAAAGGGCAAGTTAAAGTTAAATGGGTAATTAAAAACTAGACCACTGGTGGTAGAGTTCTGTCTGCTGCTTGCTGGGTAGGGTTTCACCGCCTAACCTGTTCGTGCCGCAATAACGACTATATCGTGTTCCGGTCCAGAGAGTAGGGTAGCCGGCACACTTGAACAATAAGCCTGTAACCCCGGCAACATACAGCGTTGTACTTATAAATAAAATCTATGGTGCCGACTTTATGTTTTTTTTTGTATGTTTGTAACGCGGTTACTGCGTCAATAGAAGATTTTGATTATTTTTTGTAGATATATAGGTCACAATTCCGAGCCGGTTCCATATCAATCATATCATGATCCGATTTGTGGGTATCTTATATAGTAAAATATGTAAGCAAGCAAGTGTATCTCAAAAACTTCTAGTAATATGGTGATAAAATTTATGTGGGGCCAGTTCGGAACCATTTCCTGTCTTTCGAAAAAAAATTACCACTTTGCGACGTGATCCAAATAAAATGGTTTGAGTCGGTTTTTGAAGTTTTATTGCGCTCAAATCTTAATTATTTCTATATGGATGTATTTCTCTATGGTGATTCCATTACTTAATCTATGTAGTTAGGTAGGATAATTTCTTTTCTTATTTTACTCTGAAAGTAGTTTTAACCCGATACAATAAAAGTTAAGTGACGGTTTGGCTGGATTACAGCAAGAAATTTAAAGATAGAGAACAGTTATTAAAGAGTAACAATTAATTTTTAACCAACCTCCAAAAAAAGAGGAGTTTAAACTCATATGTTCCACTCCTACATTTATATTTGTATTAGTCGATTTCTCTGTCATTTCTGCAACGTTTTTTTTAAAAAGCTTACTTCTGAGGCTATCCCATTGCCAGCAAGTCTGAAAGTAAAGATGATAATATGATAAGGAGAACATTTTTTGTGTACGTGACGATTTACTCATCGAAATCAGTTTTTTTTGCTTTTACTGCTTTTAAATTATAGTAAAAAGCTTTCCAAACATCGACTCAAGTATAAAAAAGATACGACGTTAAGCTTCCTATCGATACAATATGCCGCAACCGAAAAAGGTCCTTTTAACAAGAATCATAAAGCTCGACCCACCCAAGCGTGGTTGGTTATAAATGAACGTTTCGGACTTCATCAGAACCGAAGACCGACAGACCTTAATTTACTAGACAATGATTTATGGTCAATTTTAGATAAACTAGAACGAAAGCGTTACAATAATTTGGAGTCCCTAAAATAATCTATGATATTGGCAGTACATATTTTATGCGATAGAAAAAGTCTTTTCCTAATATAATATTTATGGTAAGTCGTAGTGTTTATGTTTTAATATCATTGACTAACGTTCATGTCTTTACTTATTTTTTACATTTACTTATTTTGGGGGTTAGATCAGTTCGAATAATTTGTTCTGCAATAATTATTTATTTATTCTAAGTAAGCATCTTTATTATTAACGTCTGTATCCTCGAATTAGAATTAAATTATTAGAAAATTGAAAACCACCACATTTTTGGCTTGCTTGAACATAGAATTGAACTAAAGACCTCATTTAGTCAAAGGCAACACTGGCCCACTCGACTAGAGAGGTAATTTATTTATCCTACTAATATTATAAATGCAAAAGTTTGTATGTTTGTTACTTCTTCACGCAAAAACTTTTGAACCGATTGTAATAAAATTTGGCGCACACATAGAGGGTAACTTGGATTAACACATAAGATGTTCTATTTCTATTATAGTTCTATTCAAAAATATTCCTGTTGCACCAACGGGCAATACCGCGGGAAACAGCTAGTTTTAAATGTTAAAAAAAAGTGTTTTCACGCCCATATCCCCGAAGAGGTAGGCAGAGGTACAACCAAGGCACCCACGACTAGCCGAAGACACTAAGTCCCACAATGTGATAGGTGGCAAGCCTATCGCCAATCGTGCACATTTCCAATCCCGACCAACATTTTTTTTTAGAAAATTGGAAAAATTCAATTTTCTTTTTGTTGGCCGACCCGGGATTCGAACCCGGGACCTCATGCAGTCAAGTCCAACACCCGGACCGCTAGACCACAGAGGCGATATATAAATAATATAAATGTTATTTTTTACGTTTTATCAATTTCAATTTAAATCTAAACAAAATTTTAGATTTTTTTTAAGTTTAGATTTAAGTATGGATTTCCGCAAAGTAACGCCTTCTTCTATCAAATTTCAATTTATTTTGTATCTGTAAACAGGTGCTTCAAAATTGCTCTGAACATGTTTTAAGGTCAATAAATTTCAGATTTTACAACCTTCAGTATAAAGCCTATATTTCTCAAAAAGTGTAACGTAAAGTCTTTAGCCAAGTAAACAAGATCAATATGTTCAAACAGTCTGAGTAGTTATACGTTATCTAACGATTCGTACTTGAAATCACTTAGATTAACGGCCAATGTTAATAATGTGTGATACATCTAATGGATTTCAAGCAATCTAGATAGCTGCGTATCCGGCGTCCTATCCCATACCTAATTGCCATTTATCCTGTCCACAGATATGTTATTGGCAAGCGATAACATAAAAAGGGATCAAAATATCAATCTTCGACAGCAAGTTTTGGATTAGGATTGATTATTAATATTGGCCGCAAGAAAACGAGCTGATTCTTGGTTTAGCTCGCACTAGACGACTAGCGGAATTTAAATAAACTTAACAAGTAGGTAATAATTTTCGAAGTTAGTATCCAACTCATGCTTGATAATAGTTTAGTTAACAATTATTCAGTTCATACCATTAAGACTTTAAATAAGATATTTATATATAAATGTAGATTTTGTTGTTCAATACGAAGCGTAGTTAGTAGCGTTGAACATGGGGGCAAGAGAAATGGTAGCACGTTCCCTGGTTTTACATATATTTATTTATGTTCGCGGTGCACGCATTAATGGAGTTGTATTTGTAAAATTTGATGCATATTCTGTCTTTACTTTATTTAATTCAAATGTCTGTAAATAATGTTAAATTCACTATAGCTCTGCTCCTTTTAGGCTGATTTTGAATTAACCAGATTTGATTCCTTCATATTGGATCTACTAGGTACTAGCTTGTTTATCCGCAACAAAGAAATTTCATTGTTGATTGAAAAAACAAATGCTGTATTTTTTTTTATGATATTAGAAGGCAAACAAGCAGACGGATTTCGTGATGGTAAGAAATTCCCGCCGCCTAGAGACAACAAAGGTGGTAATGGTGCGTTGCCAACTTGAGGTCGGGATGTTAGGCTTTGAGCAAAAGTAAGTTTACCGGCTGCCTTACCCTCCAAACCGGAACACGTCAGGACGTTATGGCGGGAATAGGTAAGGCGGTGGTACCAATCCGGGTGAGTCGCTGCGAAACTCTACCACCTTGTCAGATGTCACGGTGTTAGTGACGGTAAGCCTTTGCTCGCCTTTTACGAGCTGCCTGACAGGAAGGCAAATGGTCTATTCTTCAAAGGAGCCCGGCCCAACACGGGAGAAACTCATCTCGGGACTTCAACTTACATATCCAATTTCATCAAAATCGGTCCAGCTGTATAGCCGTGAAAGCATAACAGACAGGCACACATAAAGACAAACTTTTGCAATTATAGCAGTATGTTTTATTAAATATGGAAGAATGAAAACAATAATAGGCAATTACAATTTGTATGTTCATTTATTTAGTTAGACCTTCAATAATCAACAATGTCCTTCAGCATGTAGGCTATCGAATGAAAAAACAGAATTACCCCGAGATCGAGAAAAATAATTAGATGTAATAAAAACGATTAGACATAAACACATAATGTAATGTCTGAAAGTTAATATTGCTTATCGAATGTTTGGCATTTCTGTCACTTTGCTAGTTGAGCTGGCAGAAGTTGTCCTATCCTAACTGTCCATCTACATTGATTCTTTTTCGTGTTATTATATGGGTATCGATTGTTGGAGGTGAGGTGACTAAGTAAGTTATAATCTTGTTAATATTATAAATGCTAAAGTTTGTATGTTTGTTTGTTTGTTACTCCTTCATGCAAAAACTGCTGAACCGGTGTTCATGAAATTTGATACACACATAGAGAGTAACTTGGATTAACACAAAGGATAGTTTTTATTTCGAAAAAATGTGCCTGTAGGACCATTAACCACGCGGGCAACGCCGCGGGTAGCAGCTAGTATAATATAATCATTCTTATATTTCACATTTTGTGAATATATCGAATTATTTTTATTAATTGCATTTTTATTGACTAGATACGTCTACGACGTAGGAGACGCTACGTGCTACAGTCGAAACGTATACCTTGCTACGCTGAGACTCTCTAACTCTACGCCACCACAATAATAGACGTGACGCTACGATACCGAATTTTAAGTTAGTACGGTCTACTAGTACTTATTACTTATTTTACGCCTTATGGTTATTTTTACTGGAAATTAAAAACTTGCTATGTTTGATTTTCACCTTTTTCAAAATAGAACAAGAGGCGAAGTGGTATGTGAGTCACCTGATGGCAAGTGATCAGCACCTCCTATTCATATTCGCAAACCGACGTATTTATTATACTGATTTTAAAATCTGTACTGTCATTGAAATTCAGAAGTGTTGCGTTACGTAAATTTTCTTTTTTTATTAGAATTTTGTGTATGGAGTCTATGCAAATGTTACAGAATGCTTACGATAAATCGATTTAATTAAAACTCCTGCTTATGTTTTTTTTTGATAAGCACCAGCACGCTTTTGAACGTTTTAAACGTACAAAGGATTCAAAAGCGATCGAGATATCACATTGAAGATTTGCCTCGCTCTGGTAGGCCATTAACTTTTGAAACTGAAGTTAACGTCGCAAAAGTGAAGTGACTTAAAATCCTTATCCCTCTTTGAAAGAGACCGCCGCCGAACTTTTACAAAGAGTCGATCCGTATCATTTTACCCAATCATTTGGGTGTGAAACATGTTACCGTTCGTCTAATCCCAAGAGACCTCAATTTTCTAAAAAACTCAATAGCATGAGAGTCGCTGAGAACTGACGCACATTGTAATGGTATTCATGAGTACGAAGAATGGTAAGTACACATTTAATTTTGGATAAGTGTATAAGCAAATTTGGCGGGCATTTGTGTTCAAACGATAATTATTAGATTCGTTGGGAATCTATTTGTGAATCTAGTAAAAGTACAAAGTCCAATGAATGGTATGGTTTTCAATGTAAGCTAGCTTCAATGCGAGGGCAGCATTTTCATGCTACTTGTTAGTCAATTGCTATAAAATATGACTTTAAGGCCCACTTGCACATTCTTGGGATAAATATTTAACTCAAAGTTAACTTCTAACGTAGGACCAGTTCAACATATATTTGACAGTTTAACCCGATATTAAACTTCACCCAAGAACGTGCAAGTGGCCTTTAGAGTATTCAATGTCATTTACAAATTCTGTTACACGGTGGCAGGAATAGGTAACGCAGTATTCGTATTCAAGCAAGTTGCAGCTTTAACACCAGTTAACTGGACTGATAGATTTAACCCACGCTCGCCTCTTATGACTTATGAGCTTCTAGGCAGGAAGATAGGTTATCACGGAAATATCACTGTAGCCGGACGGAAAATATTCAAAATATATTAAATATTGAAATATTAATAACAGAATTGAAAAAAAATGTAAATGTCATAATATATATGGAGATTAAAACATGTAATAAGTGTTGATTAAATTACAACATTACAAATTGATCTTTTATTTCAAAGTAACAAAAATAAGTAACAATATAAATTCTAACACAAACTTTAACACGACTTGTATTTTAAGTGAAACTTTTACCTTTTAATTAGTTCAAACTGAATTAAGTATACGAGCTCAGTAACGTAGTCTGTAGCAACATTAGTGTACAGAGTTCAGACATAGCTCTGTTACTATTTCATAATCTATATATTAATACGTGATGCCAAAACTTTGGACCCCTTTATACGAAAATTGCGAAAACGGAGGAGTATGAAATTTGGCACATTTATAGTTTACGTGTAGGAGAAGTGCAGAACGCTAATATATTTCAATAATACTTATAAAGGACATTAAATCAATAAATAAAACATTACCAACACTACTATTCATTTGACACACACAAACAAAATATATATTGATGATAACGATAAAAGATCACAGAAGGCACATCAAAAAGTTAATAAATGAAGATGACGTTCTTATCAACAAGATATTAAAACTTGTTATGGGCAACCATTAGTACAAATACAAACTAGTATAAGAATAATGTGATACAGATTACAATAACAAATCGAATCGAACAATTTAAATAATAGGCACGTCATAGCAGAATTTAGCGAGTTTTGTCGGTTCCACTGCAGTGAGAAATAAATAACGTTTCATCCGCAACGGCATCGGGAACCGCTCGCTCTGAGCGATATCTTTTCTCGCTTTATAATTGAAAGCCAACGAATCTATTTTAAATGTTAAAGGAATTTATTTAAGTCTAGATGAGGATTTAATTAAATCTTTAAATAAAGTTAACTAGACTAGCGTTAGAGTTGACTTCTTGATGTCTCAGGTATGATCCACGGGTCGGGCAACGAAAATAAAAGAAAACTAGCTGACCTGGCAGATGTTGTTCTTCTATATTTTAATGCGATTTTAGTAAATAAAATTGTGGCTAGTCACTGTCATCACTTAGTGGTATAAAAATAGATGTTGGCCGATTCTCAGACCTACTCAATATGCTCACAAAATTTCATGAGAATCGGTCAAGCCGTTTCGGAGGAGTTCAATCACACACACCGTAACATGAGAATGTTATATATTAGATGTATATTTTCAATTTTTTAATAAAAATAACGTTGCCCGGGATTGTATATGGGACCCGAGCCGTTAGGGGCATCTTCGGCTAGTTGTGGGTGTCCTGTTCGTTGTTTAACTGTTAACCTTTTTTTACCGAGTGGAAATCCCTCATGGATTATAGATACCCCCACTATCGGGGGCGGGTTATCTCCTCCTGATTGAAACCACATGGTGTCCACCCCTTCGCCAGGTACCGAGGCTGTGGGGACTCTTTCGCAAACATATACTACCCCGGCGGCGTTGGATCTCTCAAACCCCTTCTGGTAGCCCCTTTCAATGGGGCGCCGCATATCGTCAGAAGTGGCGAACGGAAACATAGCGTCCGCCACTTCGGGGGTCCCAGTGGCGACAGGCACTCCCGTACCTGCTGCAACCCCATCGTGACGGGGCTGGTTAGATAGAAAGCCCACTCCCCTCCTCCGCAGGCCTGGAAGTCGTCAACCCACGCTGGAATAAAGGCCCACCACTCTGTGTCCGCTCCTCTTGTCTCCTCTTGGCAGAGAGGGGTACTCAGGAGCGGTCTCTCTGGTCTAGCTGGTTTCGCCGAGACACCGGCTCGATCCCGGCTACTTAGCCCCCCCTCCACGAGAAGATTTGAACCTTTGGAGGACCAGAAGTGTTACCTACTTAAAAAATAAAATTAATTACAGTTCCACATATGTTTTACACAAGTATTTTAAGTGTCAGGAATTATAGTTACCCCAAGAGATATAATACCAATTTCCAAATTATTATGATATTCATTAGGATTACAGTACATCGAAATTTTAAACTTCGATATTCCGTAGTCATATTTTAAGGATTTCATAAACAAGCATTTACTTACGAAACTGTCATTTTTATATACCTACATTAAACGATAAGGTTTAAGGTATTTTTATTTTAGCGCTAGCCCTGTGCTTGAGACGAAAGGTTATAGGTTCTAATCCTATCTGGTTCGAAAATTTTACTTTCTTTCAAATTTATAGAGATTAGGCAAACGAAAGGTGCGAATGTTCATGTTGTCATGTTTGTGTACGATAGCGTAATAAATTGATATTGTATTCTACCACATAAATGATAGTACTTTCACATTGATAATTAAAGTAATTCGTGCAAAATTATTCCCTAACTATTCCAAAATATCAAAAATGCACAACGTTAATGTTCAAGTTTTCACTTTTGCTGGCACTCCCGGAGTGCAACCCATCGTTTTTTTCTTACCATCAGAAGAGCCATATTCTTGCTCGCTATCTCATTACATAAAAATTATCAAAAGTCATACGTGCTAAGCACGAAAACCATATTGTTAGTAAGTAGATAATCCGAGAGTCGGGATAGCTTCTAACTTAGTTACTTTAGCGGGGTCTTACTTGTAATTAATCTCCGAATAACTTTGGATTGAGCTCTTGTTCCCAAGTGTCTATTAAGGCGTTTAAGTTGTTATTGTTTAACTTATCCCGGCCTTAACAGGGATAATACTATCGGGGGCGAGGACTAGGCCGGAGGGCGTAACAATTGATATTACACTCATAATACGTCTTTATGACTCATGTACAACTCTCCCCTAAGTCAATCGATCAGTGACCGCGTGTTTGCTACATACTTCGTAGCCTAAGTTTAGACTAATGAGTAACTGTTCTTAATACCCGACTGAAAGAGGTGTGTTATTATAAGTTGGACGTGTGCGTGTGTGCGTATGCACGTATATATCCACGTATCCGTGGCAGCATAACTCCTGAACCAATTGAGCAATTCCAATTTTTCGTGTTTTTTCGTGTTGAAAGGAGGAGCATAAAATCTGGCACATTTATAGTTTATGTATAGAAGTGCAGATTGCTAATATTTTTAATAATAATGCTTATAAAGTACATTTAATCAATAAATAAAACATTACACAAACTATCATGCATTTGACACACACAAACAAATATATTGATGATAACGATAAAAGATCACAGTTAAAAAGTTTGGAAACAAAGTAATTGTTCTTGAGAAATGAAGATAGCGTTCTTATTAACAAGATATTAAAATTTATTATGGTCGAATTTCGACCAACGGGCGACCACTAATACACAAAAATCAGTCAAGAAATCAAAATAGAATGAGTTCGGAGTGCTGTACACCAGCTCACTTATTAATACACAGAGCAACACAGTTCTCTGAGTATACAATATTCCTGAAGTATTGTAGAGGGATCAGTAGGTAATGCACTATGTTGTGCGTACATACCAACGCGTTACTCATTCTCGCCCAGGTTATTAACCGGAGGATGGCCGTTTAGCTTTGTACTCATGTTTAATAAAATAATAATAATAAGTTTTGGTTTTGGCGCCATCATGAATGAAGATGGTCGTATTTTTTTTACAATTATTGAATTTCGCCTCTGTGGTCTAGCGGTCCGGGTGTTGGACTTGACTGCATGAGGTTTCGAATCGGGTTCGAATCCCAGGTCGGCCAACACAAAGAAAATTAAATTTTTCCGATTTTCTAATTAAAAAAATGTTGGTCGGGATTGGAAATGTGCCTGGTTGGCGATAGGCTTGCCACCTATCACATTGTGGGACTTAAGTGTCTTCGGCTAGTCGCGGGTGCCTTGGTTGTACCTTTGCCTACCTCTTCGGGGATATGGGCGTGAAGATACTTTTTTTAAATTATTGAATTTAGTGTAAATTATGAGTAAAATTAGTTAATTTAGGTGGGAATTAGTTTAATTTTGTTTAGTGAAAGTGCACAAATGAAATAATCATGAAGAAGTTAGTGTATCGTGTATTTCCTCGCTGCCGCCAAATCTCCCAAAGTGGGCTTGTATAAAGTGACCACCGCTTTATTCAAGTCCCTGACGTGACTTTGTAAACAGTGACTAATGACTGTATAAGAATAATTAATACGGAAGACATGTGACTAATGAATGTATAAGAATTAACTAATACCGAAGACGTGGCAGCATGGCCTTACGGTCTTAGCCCAGAAAGGGGAAAATTAACTTGAAAAAAAATAATAAGTTTTTTTTGCAAGCAAAAAATGCCCATAAATTACAGTAAATGTTTTTAATAATTACAGTAAAGCAATAAAAATGTACTCGTACAACTTAAATTTAAAAACAGAAATAGTATACATCTAGATTTACTTCTGTACTTGTAAATCAGCCATCATAATTTAAGCCATCCATCGTTAGATAGAGATTCACCTTTAATATTTATGATATATACAGGAGAATGTAGTCTCAATAGGAGAGAGGAGAAAAAGGGGGGAAGTAGATTATTATCATCAAGAAAGCCGCTTGCTTATTCGCTATATTAAAACAACTCTTAATTCGTTATATTGGTACCCCGTCTTGGTGTGGGCTCCTTTGCAGAATAGACCATCTGCCTTCCTGTGCCAAGCAGCTCATAAAAGGCGAGCATAGGCTTACCATCACTAACACCGTGACATCTGATTAGGTAGTAGAGTCTCGTAGGGGCTCGCCCGGATTGGTACCACCTATTCGTGACGAGCGCCTGCCATTGAAGTGTTCTGGTTTGGAGGATAAGGCAGCAGGTAAACTTACTCGAGCTGCTCGAGCTTGAGGCCTAACTTCCCGACCCAAGTTTGGCAAAGCGCCATTACCAACTTTGGTGTCTCTAGGCGGCGTGAGTTTCGTACCATTAGGAAATGCGTCTGCTTGTTTGCTTTCCAAACCTTCCTTCCTTTTAAAGATAACTAATGTTGATATAGGACATACTGGTTGAATGATTTTTAAACTAAAATAATAATGAATTGGACATACAGGTCGAATGATTTTAAAGTAAAATAATATTGATAAAGGGTTGAATGATTTTTTCAAAAAAAAAAAAGTATCTTCACGCCCATATAACGGAAGAATTAGGCAGAGGCACAACCTGGTCACTCACGACTAGCCGAAAATACCAAGTCCCACAATGTGATAAGCCTATCGCCAACCAGGCACATATCCTATCCCGAGCAACAATTTTTTTTAGAAAATTGTAAAAACCCTATTTCCTCATTTCATTAACCCGGGACCTCATACAGTCAAGTCTAACAACTGAACCGCTAGACAGAGGCGATGATTTTGAATGATTTTTTACGGAAAACTATATTGAAAAATGACATACAGATTGAATGATTTTTAAAGTAAAACAATATTAATAAAGGACATACAGGTTGAATGATTTTCTTTCACCATATTCCAATTTGTTTGAGTCACTTGACACGCGGTCAACACTTTTGCGTTCCCACTGACCTATTTGGTAACAGTGATGACGTATTTTACGAGCCTGGCCGACGGTTTGCATACCACATCCGTTACAAATTTGTAATCTTTATAGGGGCGAGCGGCTCTTAGGCGAATACGATATTTCTGTTTATATTTTACATTCAATACAGAAACACAAGTTTTAGTTAATCACGTTCATATCGTAACACTGCTGAATTTAACAAAAAAAAGGTTTTTAGTGTTTTTAACAGTTAATTTTTTTCTCAAGTGTTTTTAACCCCTGACCGATAGAGTGTTACAAATTTTACGTGTCGGTGTGTCATCGGCCATAACTTTTGAACGGATGAACAGATTTCTATGCGGATTCTTTTGGTTGAAAGATAACATGATCGAGAGTGGTCTTAGCATTACAAGTTTATAGTTGTCGATGTATTTTTTTTTACATTTTAAGTGTTTTTTAAGTTTTGTTGATTTTAAGCTGTCTCCACTTTTCTACCATAAGAGCTGACGACTTCCTTTGACAGGTCTATCCATTAAAAAGAAATGTCAAAATTGGTCTGCTCAGTAAAAAGTTGTACGTGGTACAAAATA
The DNA here is from genome assembly GCA_002245475.1 of Calephelis virginiensis. Classification (NCBI taxonomy): domain Eukaryota; kingdom Metazoa; phylum Arthropoda; class Insecta; order Lepidoptera; family Riodinidae; genus Calephelis; species Calephelis virginiensis. The sequence continues at coordinate 42,909 of NJDC01001729.1, read as the reverse complement.
AAAAAGAATATAAGTACTCCACCAATTGAGGACCTCCTTAAGTGAAAATTTAGACAAAACTAAAAACGTTAAAGGCAGTATACGATTATGTTTATCTTGTAATTCTAATTTTGTGAAAAAAACAAACGCCATTTGACAAAGTGAGGGAAGAACTTTTCGGGTAAGTGAGTTAATTAAAGGACGGGATTTCGCTTTATAACAAAATCCTGACAAAAGTTAAACGATGGACGAGGGAAACATGAGAGGTAGAGCGGTTAGAGCTCGGCCTAGTTACTGTATCAAAGTACACAACAGGAGCTTTCGTTTATGATCTGATCACCACGGGCGGCGTATAATGTAACATGAAAGTATATCGCCTGAAAAACATATAGCACACTATAATATATTGTATTAATAAGATCATTGGTTATTAGAACGCTATGTTTTAAAGGTTGGCGTACATACATGTCAAATGTTACTTATATGATGAGTATAACAAATTTCATTGGTCATTTGAACGTCATATTGTAAAGGTTGGCGTACATATATGTCAAATGCCAGCTGATATGACGTAGTACCTGTAACAAATTTAAAAAATAAATAAATTCATCTTAGACATTATTTTAACTCTTAAACAGGATTACGCTTTGATGAAAATTCCCCACATAATTTGAGCATCCAGTAGCTCAAATTGAAGTGTACAGGTTCAAAACCTGCTTGAGGTGAAATTTTTCATTTCTTTAAAAAATCTGAGAATTTATGAAAGTACAGAAAACGAGCACGAGAAACATAAGACATTGTAATGAATGTGTTTATTATTTTTATATTTAAGGCTTATTTGTGGGTTAGATTGTTTTTAAATTTATTTCAGAATCTTAATATGTCATCTGATTGTTTCTATACGTGTGTTTGCTACCTAACCTGCTCAACTAACGCGTAACTTGTAAAATGCGTTCATGGCTCGGTATGTCACAAATATAAGACAGTACAAAGAAGACAACTCACCGAGTCAACTAGTTAATTGTTAAGTACGTATTAGTATAAGGAAGCAAGACAGGTTTGTCAGGATCGTGAGGTCTGGCACTCGATACTCTCTGCCTACCCCGTAAGGGACTGGGCGTGAAGATATGTATGTATGTATGTATGTATGTATGTATGTACGTATTAGTATTATTGAAAAACACTGCAACCCCAATTATATAATTTGTTGGGGCTAGGTCAATTCGTGTAGTTATGGGTAGTTTTTGATTGCCACCTATTACTCAATCACCCCAAAACAGGCTAACCGAAACACACGGATTTGTAATACACACCGGTTTGGGTTCATCATTTCTTTTATTACGCGCACTGATAACTGATAAGGATCGGAACACGTTTTTTTAATGACTGTCCGATTTTTCCCCGACATTTCTTTCTATCTGCTTCTTATCCATCGGTCCTCAAATAGGAGTTAGTTAGTGATGTTATAAATAAAAGGGCAGAAGCTCACCACCGTAGACTTTATCATCATGTGAACATCGAAGTAAACCAGCTCCAGTATATCACAGATATATTGAGAAGGCTGAAAAGAACAAAGCCTTATTAACCAGTTACAAGAGTAATGTTAAATAAAAGTAAAGTAAAGTAAGTAAGTATCTTCACGCCCATATCCCGGAAGAGGTAGGCAGAGGTACAACCAAGGCACCCACGACTAGCCGAAGACACTAAGTTCCACAATGTGATAGGTGGCAATCCTAGCGCCAACCGGGCACATTTCCAATCCCGACCAAATTTTTTTTTTACTTAGAAAATTGGAAAAAAACAATTTTCTTTATGTTGGCCGACCCGGGATTCGCACCCAGGACCTCATGCAGTCAAGTCCAACACCCGGACCGCTAGACCACAGAGGCGACAATGTTAAATAATAAATAAATATCCCTGGACAAGTTACACAAATTGAATCTAACCCCAAAGTAAGCTAATTATATGCTTGTGTTATGGGTGTTAGTCAATGATACTAATACATAGAAATACTTAAATAGATACTAGAATAAATTTAGTTAACATCCAGACCCGGAAATGCAGACATCTACATGTTTATCACACAAATCCCTGCCCCCTTCGGGAATCGAACCCGAGCCTCGCGTTCAGTGTAATTTAGGCGTGTATGCTAGCCACTCGACCAACGAGGTGGTCAAATGGCGGTCATGTTGAGTATCTACTGCTAAAATCAAGTGATACAGTTTTAAGCTCACGATACAAATACCACGTTTATTTAAAAAACGAGTTAACTCAAAATGGAGGTTTTCAGATATTTCTGCATAAAATGAAACAACATCGACATACAGATAAGACATACTTCATAATTTAAAATGATTGCTGTTGATGTCATTTCATTTTATGGTGAAATATCTAAAAACTCTATTATGAGTCCATGTCATATCATGGAACTTATACTTATGGCGATGTTATTCCATTTTATAGACAAAAAACCTGAAAACCTCTATCATGAGTCTATTTTATGTCATGTCATGCAACTTTATTCGTATGACTTATGTTACTAAATATCGAAAAATGGCTATGAAGATTTTGGCTTGCCTACTGTACCGCAATTTGTTTTTTTTTTCTAAATTGCGTTCACTGATAATTCTTTCAAAAATGGATAGCTAATATCAATACAAATAATTTTAGAAACAAACTCGTTAAGTGTCACATTCCGAAGATAAAAGTAAAGTTTTATTACTATTAAAGGCTACGACTTGACGGGGTTCAGACAGGTTTACTAAGCTACAACTTTGGGAGCTCATATCTTCGATATGTGACACTTTACGCGTTATTGTCTCAGATTATTTTTTGTTTGTATTGATGTTAGCTATCCATTTTTGAAATAATTATTAGTGAACGTGATTTTGAAAAAAAAAACAAAATGGCGGACAGTAGGTAAGCCAGGCTTCATACAAAAATCTTTAAGGCTCTTTAATTTTGAGTTAACATTTTTTTCGAATGAACGTGCTAAATGTGTCATACTTTAGAGACACTAAGAGAATGCTGATGGACTAATACTTAGACTGGTATTAGAATTATGTTACTCTGTTCAAAATACAATCTACAGAGGCTGATTCAAGAGCTTTTTACGGGAGAGAAAAAAATCTTTTCGTCAGATAAATTGTGTATTAACTAAAAGGATCTTAAGTTAGTAATATTGAGAAAAGCTAAAAGCAGAAGCAGTCCGTATAATGTATTTGTTTTTTCCGGAGTTGACCCTACGTCAGATGGAGCGGGTAGAGTCCGAGAGCGGAACTTTGCGGAAATTCCAGTGGAGAGTGTTAATAAAGTTACTGCAATTCAAACTAGGATAATTTACTTTGCATATGCATAGATTCTTTTATTTATAAACTAAACTCGAAATGTTGTACTATTTTATTATCTTTAGTGTACCCATTCATTAATTCATATGTTTGTAAAAAATAAAATGTCTTAAGTAATATAAGTAAGTGTTTTCACGCCCATGTCTCCGAAGTGGTGGGCAGAAGTACAACCAGGACACTCACTACAAGCTGAATATACTAAGTATAGTGTGATACTTGGTAAGCCTATCGCCAACCGGGCGCATATCCTATACTTAGCAAAGTTGTTTTTATTGCAAAATTAAAGAGACATATAATTTTTTGTTGCCCGACCCGGGAATCAAATCTGGTACATCATAAAGTCAAATCCAACACAGGACCTAGACCACAAAGGCAATTACTAATAGAGGTAAATACAAATTTCTTTAAAAAAAAGAGAAACGTGCAGTGGATTTAACGAGTGCAAAAAATAAGAATAAATAAGAACGTGATCTGTCTCTACAAAATATGTAAGGGCGTCATCAATATGGGGTTGAGATGCTTAAAAGCCACATGGTTGTGATGGCAGGAATATGAGGCGATGTTCAGTAAACTGATATAAACTTATACACCCTTCTTTTTCCGTCAAATAAACATCACAAACTAGAACACGATACTAACACGTTGTTAAGGCAAAATAAGAAAATGATTAATAGAAATATTTGCTCTAGTCACGCATTGCTGTAAATTTCCAGATTATTTCCCCAGCGCGCGATGGAGTTGTCACATCTCTCTAACCTCATAACATCGAGTAATCAACTTAGATGGCAGAGCAATTATGACAACATGCCATTTAGGAGCTCGACAGTTCAGATGTCCGTCAAAGCAGTCCGGATCAGGTAATATCGCAAACAGAATTGATTCCATGTGCTTAATTAGTGACAACTAGTTTCTATTTAAAGCATTTTAAGATTTTTGGGAATCTAGTAAACTGATTAAAATTGCTCTTTATAACTAATTCCAAAGTTTTGGCGCCATCGAGAAAAAATATAGTCGAAGTTTATTCATAACTATAGAATTTCGTGTATATATTGAGTGAAATTAGTTAATTTTGGTGGCATTTTGTATTATTCTGTTCAGTGAAAGTGCAAAAATGAAATAATCATGAAAAAATTAGCGTATCGTCTATTTCCTGGTTGATGCCAAATCTTACTATATGAGCTTGAGTAATGAGGCCACCGCTTTACCCAAGACCCTTACATGACATATTGACGACTTATTACTAATTATAATTGAATCCCGATTGTAAATTGATGCAAACTACTTGACTAATGGCAAAATGCTAACGCAAAGGTCAAAACCTAAAGAAAGAAAAGAAAGAACTAACTCGAAAAAGAAAAGGTTCTTAATTCGACTGTATGTTTTTTGCGTATTTGTTAAGCAATACTCGTCCAATAATAAACCGATTTTGATGGTTGTTTTTGAAAGATAGGTCACGATTCCAAGATGGTCCCGTACTACTTTAATCATGACCCGACGGGTGGTTTTTGAGTTAGACTTAATAGTGCATAATTTTTAACCTACTCTGTAAAAAGAAAAGTTCTCAATTCGGCTGTATGCTTTTTTTGTATATCTGTTTTGTGATTACTTTTTGAACTTTCATACTTAATTGTAACCGAGCTTTTGTATTAAGTTGATTTATTACTCAAAGGTTTTGCCGAATAAAAGCTTAATTTTATATACGAATCATGAAACGGGACATTATCTAATCAAAAAATTACAATTTTATTTAAAACAGTTAAAGGGACAATGTGTTTTCCGCTTTGGTTTGGATCAGCCGTGTGGACCCTATGCTTTCCTATTCGCCCACTTTCGACATATTAACACTTATTTTTAATACACTTTCACGATAACAATCACAAACATGATGACAAGTGGCAGTTGTGTTGTAAGTAATTCTTTCGTAGACACAAGACACGTAGATGATAAAAAAGGGAAGTGTGTTTATTACATTTTCTAAAAATGCAAAGTTCCCCGGGATCGGATGTTTATCCAATATTTACTTTAAGTAATTAACCAATATTTCTTTAAGTAATTCTTAAAGAAATCAGTATAGCGCGTATAATCAGTATATTATGCGATACTTATGACTCACTTAAAATCACCATATTTTAATTAAAATTAAGTAATTACCTTATTGTAATTTACTTATTGTAAATAATTAAAATACCATAGCAGTGTTGCCAACCCCAGTGAATAGAAAAGCAGCAGATCAATCTTAAAAAAGCAGTAGAAAACAGTAAAATTACACTTTCAAAACATTAAATCTACTGTCTCAACTACCAGTAGTACTTCTTTAATTACTATATGAGCTTGAGTAATGAGGCCACCGCTTTACCCAAGACCCCGACATGACTTATTGACGACTTATGACTAATCATAAATAATTCAAACTACTTGACTAATGGCAAAATGCTAACGCAAAAGCCAAAACCTAAAGAAAGAACTAACTCGAAAAAAGAAAAGATAATAAATACATTACTTAAAAGTTTTCATGATTTCAGCGTTTGATTGAGCATAACGTGAGCGACTAAGTCGCCAGTCTGAAGTCATGAAAGTTTACATTATAACATGCATAAAATATTGACAAATTACATATTTAAAACTATCGGCTCCGGCGAACTTGGTTCCTCCCGTTCAATACAATGTTTACCCACATACAGAAATACAATAGTAGGTTTGTCACACAAAAGCTTGTCTCCGTCGGAATTCGAACCCAAGCCTCGTTCGTTCGTGGAGTGTGTAGGCTAACCCATCAGCTAACAGGGCGGTATATAAATGAAAGTACTTCCTATACCAGAAACAAGTAGTAATAGAAACTGATGCTAGTTTTATTTGAGCATGTTTAGAGTCAATTTAGGAACAAATTAAATATTTTATTAAGCCACTGTAAAACAATCCCGGAGCAAGGAGCTTCTCGTAAAGAGAGCACTGGTTGAATTAACGATACGGCAGTATGACCCTCGGGATTACGAAGATTTGTCCCATCTTAGTTTTGATTTTCAGGCTAGTTTTAGAGGGTCAAATTGTGGAGATTTAGTCGTAGTTAACGCAGGTATACTTTCCTTACGCACCTCAAGTGTTCTACGTATTTTAACAACTTAAAAAAGAAGATTGTAGGTTCGATGCTTATTTTTTATGTACCTAAGTCGATTTTTAACTTACTTATGTACGATTAAAAAAAAATGCATGCTTCCGAGATGTTGCCATTGCCACTCAGGTTTTTACGATAGAATCCCTGGAAAATCGGAAATGTCCTTTATGTTTTTGTAGTTAGACGACATCATATTGAAATTAAAGTTGTGCTTTAACAGTCATGCCTATTTCTTATTATTTATAAATTTCTAATTAACCGATTTCAATCAAAGTTACATACCGTGTGCAGTTTGACCTAACTTGAAAGATAGGATAGCTTACATCTCAATTTATGATAAAAAAAAATACCATCCGAACAAAGCCGGAACAGGCAGTTAGTATGATATATCAATAGATGTAACAGTTATTGAAAATTCTACTAAACTAACCTCTTCGTCAAACGATAATTAATACATTACTTAAAAGTTTTCAGGATTTCAGCGTTTGAAAAATCTTAAACGTTGTTATTAATTGAGCATAACGTGAGCGACTAAATCGCCAGTCTGAAGTCATGAAAGTTTACATTATAACATGCATAAAATATTGACAAACGTTTTATAGAGAATTCTTCCTAGTAAATTTGATATTAAGTTTTACATATTGTAAACTATCTGCTCCGGCGAACTTGGTTCCTCTCGTTCAGTTTGTATAAGAAAAATCAAAATTTTTTCCCTAGTTTCTTTACAGTCGAAGGGGTAAAAGTATCCTTAGTCTGTCTCCTAGTTCTATGCTACCTCCCTATTAATTTTCAGCCAAATCGGTTTGGTACTGTTCTGGAGTTATAAATAGTATTAATAACACGACTTTCTGTTACATATGACAAAAAGAAGTCAATAATAATCAAAAAGAAGTAAAATTTTTAACAAAAATTGTCTATTCATGAAAAGTTTTTATTTATGACCTATGGTACAGTGCTACCAACCATACTGTTTTAGCAGTAGATTCACTGTTTTTAACGTGACAACACTGTTTTTTGTTTTAGTACGATTTTCTACTGTTTTTTTTATGCCAGTGTGGTAATATACTGTAATTGCCGAACAAAGACATTTTACATAAAAAATCCGAAATAAACGAATGTTACGCATTAGATGCTACTAAAAATCATATGAAAAATTTTAATCAAAGGATGTACGATTTTAACAAAAACAATGTAACAGAACATGTTGAGAATAGAGTAATACACAACAATGAATAATGTTTGTAATTTTGAGTACCTATTTTTAATAAATAATGTTTGTAAGTTTGATTACATTTTTTTAATAAATAATGTTTGTAACTTTGAATACCTATTTTAAAGAATAATATAATTGTGTAGGTAATTGTTTTTTTTTCAATAAATAAATATACTTCATAAAAAATGTGTTAATTAAAGAAGTACAACTGGTAGTTGAGACAGTAGATTTAATGTTTTGAAATTGTAATTTTACTGTTTTCTACTGCTTTTTTAAGATTGATCTGCTGCTTTTCTATTCACTGGGGTTGGCAACACAGCTATGGTATTTTAATTATTTACAACAAGTAAATTACAATAAGGTAATTACTTAATTTTAATTAAAATATGGTAATTTTAAGTTAGTCATAAGTATCGCATAATATACTGATTATACGCGGTATACTGATTTCTTTAAGAAATACTTAAAGAAAACAATAAATTCTGTCCACAAGATACGTATATCTCAAGTGGCAAATATTTTCTCGTTGAACTAAACGAAGATACCATTTCGCCTCTTCGAACTCTAAACAAAAGAATAGCATAACAAACAAGAAAGCCTTAGGCCTTATTTGGGCCTGCGATCTGAGACCTCTTATTTTACTACACTAGGGAAGCAATATACAGTACTACTATTTAAATTATGCGCTTCGCCTTAACACTTTTTACTCTTGTTACACTTTATAGTTTTATTTTTAAATTAGCTGACCTCATCTAAATTTAAGCGATATTATTAGTTATGTGTAATAACAACTCTATATAGATATCTTTAAAATACATTTGGATTTCCGAAGCTTAACGAATATAGCCGAAGCGCATAATTTAAATAGTACTACTGTACTTTTTGACGTTCCGAAAATAGGGTAATCGATTTTGCCTAGCTTCCATTTGTCGCGAATACATTTTATTGTAACTATCGTAACATTAAGTAATCACTGTATTTATTGTATTTGATCAAACAATCGTAAAAAATTGAGAATACTACAAGATCTTGTATTTTTGCAAACATAGCGTTTTTATGACACGGTTTATTGTTGTCTATACCCGTTTGGAATAACAAATAGGGAGGGAACATGCCGATTAAGATTAAATATGTAGGGACGACGATTAACTCTGTGTTGGGGACCATTCACTGAATATTTGGTACCGTTTGAATGAAATGGTATTCAAATTAAAGTTTGAGAAATAAATCAATTAATAATTAAATTATTTATTTATTTAATTTAAATTGTACATGATGTATACAAGTAAAAGAAAGAAAGAAAAAGAAAACATTTATTAACACACACACATTACTACGAAGTGAAAAAAAGAATATAATAATATTATACAAGAAACATGTCAAACAAAAAAAGAACTGAAAAAAATAAACTAGTTAAAAATAGTGTGCAGTGGTGTGTAGTGTTGTGCTGCTAATGGGAGAAACTGTCAGTATATAATGTTAAAAAAAATCATTTGGCTTTAACACTGATTTTTAGTCTTGTCAGCTTTTTGTTTTTTTAAAACATAAAAAAACAATACCGTACAAATTAATAAAAATAACAATGTAAGTACACAACCTATAAAATGTAAGGATTATATGTTTCCAATATCATAATATAAATACGGTGGTGACGTCAACTTGCAAACCTAAACAAGTTTTAGAAGAACTATTTTTTTATTTTAAAAATAACTAAACTTCGGTAATGAGGAGGTTTCCCCGTGTTGGTCCGGGTTCCTTTGCAGAATAGACTATCTGCCTTCCTGCCAGGCAGTAAAAGGCGAGTATAGACTTACTGTCACTAACACCGTGACTTCTGACTCGGTGGTATAGTTTTCCAACGACTCACTCGGATTGGTACCACGCCTTATCTATTTCTGCCGCCATAACGTCCAATGCTTGCCGTTGACGTGTTCTGGTTAGGAGGGTTAGGTAGCCAGTAAACTTACTTTTGCTCGAAGCCTAACATCCCGGCCTCAGGTTGGCAACGCATCATTACCACCTTCGGTGTCTCTAGGCGGCGTTATTTTTTAACATCAGGAAATCCGTCTGCTTGTTTGCCTTCCAATATCATAAAAAAATGAGGAATTAAACTTTGCCTGTAATAGTGAAACTCTTTTGTACGGAGCCAGATACTTGTCAAGTTAATTTTGATTTTAAAACCAGTTACATATTTTTTATTTGTTACTTACTAGAAGCAAATAATTATATTGGCGCACCTACTGCAAATATAATCGACTTTCCAATAATAACTAATACAAGCGGTTTACAAATATTACTACTGTAATGTTTTATTGTTTTTTTTTAAGTTAATTTGCCCCTTTCTGGGGCCGGCTAAAACCTTTAGGCCATGCTGCCACGTCTTCCGTAAATTGTTTTATTGTCTTTTGTTTGATTAGTGTTAGTCAAAAAAGTTTATGTTCATATTTAGGTAAGCTATGAAGTTTTACTTCAAATAATAAAACCTATTTTGATTGTAGGTAGCACTCACTTCGCAAGTCTGTTTTGATGTTACCAATAACAAAAACATTGTTAAATTCTGAAAATTTTGCAAAATGGTGATAGAGGGTTGTGCAAAAGCTCTTCCGGATATTTTTTTGATATGGCGTGACTTATTTGTCCGTTGATCAATATTTCTCATTCTATTTTCTTACCAGTGGTGGTTTATTGCAGCAACTAGCTTTAACATTGAGATTTACCACGTGTTACTGTAGCCTAAAACTCAGTGCTCGCCATTGTCGTGTATCAAGCTAAGAGTTAGGGTAATTGATAGTCTTGCACACATGGACTATCATGATCCAGCAACGTCTATGATGTCTAAAGCGACGGTCCTCTTCTTTTCGGAGAGCCGCCTGCTTGTTTGCTACATTTAAAAAATAGTCTCTATTTGCGTGTGGTTGTTATCGCCTCTGTGGTTTGGTGGCTTGATTTTGGCGTTAACTTCATTAGGTCTCGGCTTCGATTCCGGGTTGTGTCTTAATTTAGGAGAACCATGTGCATGTTCGTTGTATTATGCCATGAGACAAATAATACAAATGTTAATTTAATTATTACGTAAAATTTTAAAAAAATGTTCATATTTTTAAATAAAGATACACTTGTACTGTTTTACGTATAACTTATAATTTATTATTTTTTAAATAGCCTACTGATTTCGCTTATACAGAATCATCAGGGCTATAACCGGCCCTGGTCTTATCTGAGTTTTAGCCCTGATGATGCTGTAGGTATAAGCAAAACCGGTAGGCTATTTAAAAAAAAAAATTATACGTAAAACAGTACAAGTGTTTCTAGATTTAAAATATGAATATTTGGAAATTTTACCAAGCGCCGACGTTGAAAAATATCAAATATATGTCAAAAATGAATCTTGATATGATTGAAGTTCATATTCACCTTCAATGTTTTTTTTTATATTAGTAAATTTATTTTTTCCAGTATAATATAAGTCTGTTAAACATGAACCTTCTGTTGTCGTCGTTCGCAAAGGGCTTTTAATTAAACATTTTGTAACATAAAAATCTGTCAAGAACAAATATATAGTCCGAGAGCTATATATATTTTTTCTGTTTGTTAAACCGCACAATGTTATATAGAGATTTTTTATGTGAGAGGTCAGCGACAAAACACTTCTATGATAAGAGATAACTGTGGCCTATAGACACCGTATATGATAATTTTTCCCGTGTTGTTCCGGGTTCGTTTGCAGAATAGACCATCTGCCTTCCTGCCAGGCAGCTCGGAAAAGGTGAGCATAGGCTTACCGTCACTTACACCGTGACATCTGACTAGGTGGTATAGTTTCGCAACGACTCAGCCGGATTGGTACCACCGCCTGACCTATTCCTGTATTTTACTTTCGAGAACAAGGTAGCCGATAAACTTACTTAGCTCGAGGCCTAAAAAGCGGCCTCAGTTTAGCAACGCACTAT
>NJDC01001729.1:11862-27319 GCA_002245475.1 Calephelis virginiensis | reverse complement strand
AGGGTTTGATTGGAGGTTTTTTGTAATTTTAGTGTTATGTGACAAAGTTTAGTTTTCACATTTATAAAGTTATTTAAAGTTATGTTACTCCGAAACAAAAGTTGAAGATAAATATCGAATTTCTTATTCCGCTATCTGATATAAGTGGGTATCCTCGTTTGCTGGCATTTATGAGCGGCTTCATCCATGTTTTTCTTCACTACAGATTCTTTTTTTATTTCCTATCTAGTAATTCTTACTGGACAAGTTACACAAATTGATCTTATCCCAAAGTAGTGGGTGTTAGTCGACTATAATACTACATTGAAATACTTGAAAAAATACAAGTGGAAATTTAAAAAACACCCAGATTCAAAAATACGGATTATGTACTAATACATGCAGAATGCCTGTCCCCGTCGGGAATTTTAGGTCATGTACAATGAAAGTAAAAACATAATTCGATCGCAGATGTATATGCAAAATGTATGCAAAAAACCGACTTCGGTTTCAATAAGTATATACCTAAGACTGAGAACTCACGGAGCGATTTTTATTCGCGCCCGCAGCAGTCGCGGTTCCGCGATTTATTTCAAAACTCACGAGACGGGTAATTTTTGCAGTCCCGCAGCCGCCGCGGTTGAAATTATCGCCCGCAAACTTGACGGTTGATTATCGCGCCGCCGGCGGTTGCGGTTAAATAATCAGTACAAATAGATAAAATGGTCGCCCGCCAAGCGACCGCAGAGCGTGCGGTCGCAACCCGCCGAAGCGGCGGCGAGAGATCGCCGCCCGCACGGTTAAAGGGCAGACGACCGCCCGCAAGAACCGCAAACAACCGCAGGCGGTGCGGGTGTAAATCGCGCCGTGAAATGTGATCTTACGTTTCGCATATAAATCTACATTCTACGGAGTCTGCGGGCCCGCAACCGCCGCGGCCGCGGGTAAAAACCGCTAAGTTCTCTACATACACAAAAAAATAGTATTTTCCCTGCTTACCTTGGGATTCCTTGGGATCAGATCTAGGGCACTTGCTGGAGATGCGAACACCACTTTTTCAAACGGATTTTTGTTTAATCGGTTAATAAAATGGCGGAAAAGCGTGTCGAGTTTAAATTATGATATGGCTACAAAAAAAGAAGGACCTTTTCCGAAGTCGGTTAAAAATATTAACTTCTTTACTATACATATGACAAACATCTCCATTTGATCTTCAACTACTTTTATTGCTCCCATAAGCGATTATATCCAAGTGTAATATTATTTTCTTTCGTTCACAGTGCCAAACAATCACAACGCTAAATTTTATCTCTAAATCAATTAGGAATAATAGACTCGCCGTACTAATTTCCACCCCTTAGTTAATTTCTACCCCTTCCATTTTTCTATTAGAGTTGTTGAGATACCTGTTTTTCAATATTTATTTACTTCATGGCAAATTTTATTTCGTGAAATCGGAATAGATAAATTATATTTTAAATTAATAACATTATTTTATGTTGGTTGGTATATATGGAAAATCTTTTTACCGGCTTCAGATGACTTTTATGTTCAAACGTGTGATATGTCTCTCGGCAATGATTTTAATAGAGACGGAAGATAAACCGCGGTTTTAAAAAGTAAAGAGTGTGTTGGGAACGGTTTGAATGAAGCGTTGGATGGGTTTTGAAGTAACAAACAAGGTTTTGAGTCATTACTCCGCCAACATTTTAGCACCATTGTGCTAGACTCGCTTCCCATAATTATGTTCTTATCCTAACGTTACTTTAAAATATCGAGGAATTATGGGTATATCAGAAAAAGCATGACGGAGAATAATAGCGGTCGACATGAGAGCGTAAAGTAATATCTGTGTTACGCTCACCGACCGCATTCGCAACATTGATATCAGAGAGAGAAAGAGTAATATTGAAATAAAAGTTGCTCTAAAACAGAAAAGGCATGTACTTTTGGTTCGGTCGTGTAGACAGACAGCTGTACTGCACTTTACCACCAGTGGTCTAGTTGGTAATGACGTACATAATCTATACTCACCTTTTACGAGCTGCCTGTCAGGGGCGCAGATGTTCTATCTTATAAAAAAGACATTTACTGACAAAGGGAGTGTTACGAAACCTGGGCAGCCCTGTAGAAATCGTGACACTTGGCATTCGCTATTCTTTGCCAATATACCTACGCCAAACGTTCAAATGTACCTACATATTTTGAGGTAAAATTATATTTTAATTTACCTTTCGTAGCTGTACCAGTTATTACTACTATACAGAAAAAGTCAAGGAAAAATTTATATGTTCGAACAAATCAAAAACGATAAATGAAATCGGACTACGTACTAATGAAGTGTATATGTATATTATCCCATTCACCACAAGTAAACGGGATAAAAAATACTATTCTCGGGAAGTAAAATACTCGCCAGAATTTTTTATAGTTGGTTCCATACAATTAGAGTTAGAGTTATCGTTAGAGTAATCGCATAATAAACTGTAATCTTGCGCATCGCATTACAATAACAACAATAGAACAATTTTGCTATTTTTTTTAAGAAAAATCGTAGAAACTCGCAGAGAAAAAGGGAAAAAACAATGCTTTAATCTATAAAATTCAAATTGTTAATGTCAAGCGCTACGAAGTTTGCTGAGTCAGTTAGTATACGATTAAAACCTTTCTTTTTAGATTCGGTTAAAAACATAAAGTCTGAAGTGGGACAACGTCCCGCGACATAAATATTAAGTTACGAGTGATATCCGTATGTGTCATCTTTGGAATTTCCCCGTGTTGCTCCAGGTCCGCTGAATAGAATAGACTAACTGCCTCTCTGTCAGGCAGTTCGTAAAAGGTGAGCACTGGTTAAAATATAGGTCAGTAGCAATAAGACCATTGGCGGTGGAGTGCTGTGCAGCTACTTGTCCGGGTAGGGATCCGCCGCTTTATCTATTCCTGCCGCCATATGACTCTGTCATGTTCCGGTCCGGAGGGTAAGGTAGCCGTTAGACTTGCATGATGGGCTTAACATTCTGGCCGCTGGACAGCAACGCACCTATAACATCGGTAGTGTCTATAGGAAACAGTTGTCACTTACCTTCAGAAAACTCGTGTTCTTCTTTATTAACGTATGACCTAATAAGATATTTTAATAAGACAAATTATGACCATAAAACGCACCGTATCCAAACATAGCTAACTGGTTTTGGACATACTTTTGCGCAGTTAGGTTCCTGGTATTGTTTCAAAAAACAATTTTTATAGAGACAACTAGCAAAGTAGTAGTTCTCCGATTGACAATTGACAAACTCTTTCGAAAACAGCAATAATGTTATCAGTAGCGGTTTTAGTAATAGCAGCGCCCTGGGCGTAATATATACGGCGCCCCCTATATGCGATTCAAACCATACTAAAAGGTAAATGATAACGTACAGGATCTGACGCCCCTTTACATCTTGGCGCCCTGGGCGGTTGCCCAACCGCCATACCCAAATGCCGTCCCTGAATGTTATTGAATGCATATGTCGTTCTTTTATGATTAGTATTTCGGACCTCAAAAAAATTTTAACTGACTACTCTCTAAAATCTAAATCTAAACAACACGATTTTTAGCGGCAGCAGTAATTAAGACGATGATATCTAATTTGGCAGTTTGCCACACAGTACTACTCTTCCATTGACTTTGTTGTGAGCTTTGATTCATGTCTGGAAATCCTTAAAATTGTATTTCAACAGAATAGATGAACAACCATTCATTTGCTCTTTCTAAAAATAAGATAAACAGAATTGAATGCGCGGGTAAAATAAACTAATAACGTTTGCATATAAATTTGAAACATAAACAATTCGAAAGAAACGGCGACAACTATCCATCATCCTTCGAGGTGGTTTCTAAATATATCGTGTTTACAGGCGTCGTACATGAATCACGAAAAATTAAAATGTAATTTCACGAAGCACCAGCTTGTATGTAAGCTCGTGTTATTAGGAGAATATTTTACGAGCAATAAATTAGCGTTTGAAATGTGTGGCAGGAGCGAGGAGAACGCGCGAGCGGGCACGAACGTCGGGAGCGACCCTGGAGGCGCTGCGCCGCCATTCGCGGCAGATCGCCGCGCGCCGCGTCCGCCGCGTCCAGGTCGTATCATTACACTATCGATATCATACTACACTATCGACATCTTACTACACTATCGACATCTTACCACATTATCGAAACTTTACCACACTTAGGCAGGGGAACCTAAGAGAGGATATTTTGCAGTAACTCCGACGCGTCACATTAAGATGTGGTTCCCTGTACCATGGGTAAACATCTTTCCATATTATATCAAATCTTTACATAAAGGCGCACATAGTCATAATTCTTTTTTAAATACATCAAAAAATATCAGATTAACGTACAGTGGATTAGTTGTATGCCAATAAGAGTATTTTTACATTTTGTGATGATCTGAACATGGCGTATTTGTATCCGTGTAAGCTTAAAAACCTGTCATATTTGTTCATATCCATTACATAGACCTTTCTCGTTAATATGTTTCTGGCATCGGAGTCACATTAGGCATGTACTCCAGTAATATCTGATGATATCGCCATGATTAAGTGATTGTAATTATTCTTTTACCTTCAAGACGCTCAACAGACCACTAATCAGTTAAGAGCAGAATCATTAACTAGATTTTACAGAACCAGTTACCTAGGGCAATACTCCTAAAAGGGTACGACTTGGGAACCTTAAAAGAAAGAGCGTACTCATTTCATATAGTTTGGACACATCTGTGATGCTCCTATTGCGGATGTCTGTGGGCGACGGTGGACCAGTTTCCACATGATCGTTTGCCTTTTATTATAAAACATATGGAAGCCGAACATATGAATATATTCCACGTAAATTGTTATGTACAAAATTACCTTATTGCGATTTTATCTTAAACCTCCTCATTTTTTTAAGTCGGTTAAAAATAAAAATAGTGTAATCTGATATTTTTGTTCGCTGCCATCTAATGCACAATGTTTATGGGGATCCAGGAAGCTGCATACTTAGCACCTTGGGCTCCCCTACCACTACACTGTCAACGCTTACTACGCGTTCAGTTATACAGAACAGCAAATGAGCAAATAAAAACTATATTTCAAGTTTAGGTAATCAAACTCTTAATAAGACAAAATTTTATTCACGTGGACCATACCATTTTTTATAAACTACCACCGGAACGGAATCGCGGCCATGCTCTGAGAAAATCCGGCGAAAAAAACTAGGCAGGCTTGACTTTTTTTATAAACTAATCGTAACATTAAGAAATAAAAAAAAACATAAATTGATATCCTGGACTTTAAAATAATCTCACACGACGAATACTCCTTACATATCCTTCCAAGTATCTTAAATACATTGTTATTGCTCATACCTATAATAATAATCTGCAATATAATTAAGTAAAAGCAGTGAAACTACAAAAGCCGACTCCAACTTTTTCATTGGGTACCACGTCGCGATTTTGTCATTCTTTTTTCGGAAAATAGCTAATGTTTCCGAAATAATCCTACATACACTTTATTAACATCCTACTTTTAGATTGTGTGTTACATTTAATAATACATAAATTTTTATTTAAGTTGATATTTGACGACCTCATCAAGTATAATAATAAGCGAAAAATGTATGCACTATAAAGTATCTTCACGCCCATATCCCCGAAGAGGTAGGCAGAGGTACAACCAAGGCACCCACGACTAGCCGAAGATACTAAGTCCCACAATGTGATAGGTGGCAAGCATATCGCCAACCGGGCACAATTCCAATCCCGACCAACATTTTTTTTATTAGAAAATTCGAAAAAGCCAATTTTCTTTTTGTTGGCCGACCCGGGATTCGAACCCGGGACCTCATGCAGTCAAGTCCAACACCCGGACCGCTAGACCACAGAGGCGACCTACTATTAACTCAAAAACCACTATCGTATCATGATAACGTTAATTTTAACCACTTTGAAATCATTTCCTATCTTTCTAAATAAGAACCATCAAAATCGCTAGGCTAATAGCCGAGTAATCGCGTAATAATCATACGAAAAAAAACATACAGTCTATTTGAGAACCTCCTCCTTTTTTGGAGTCGCTTAAAAATATATAGTTGTCAATACCATACAATACAATGACGTTAAATTAGCTGAGCACCAACTAAACTTAGTTTAGGTGTATGCTATATTTTTTCAGAAAAACAATGACAGATGTAACACTTTAATGATTAAAAGTCTGTAGAAAAGTACAAACTATTCTGACAACATTAAATATGTATTGTCTCTTTCTAGTGCTATCGTTAAAAGAAGACAGCGATAACTTAAGATAAGTTTAGTAAGTGCGAAAAAACACCAATAACTCTTTATCGAATACCAAATACAAACACATGAAATAATAATAACAATACTCTAAAACTAAGCAATACCTAGAAGCGGCCTTATCGCCAACTCAGCTGTCTTATCCAGAAAACCTTCGGCATGAAACAAGTTTCAATGAATAATTGTGCAATGGTGTTTATAAAAACATTAAAAATCTAACTACTAGTCAAAATTATTATCATTACTTATGCTAGTAAACCTATCACTAGCTATCTCGCAACTTCGTACCGTCCTGCACGTACCATAAAACTTTTTATGTTATTTCTTCTTTGTTTCTGCATTTTTAATAGTTTCCCTGTCAACATTGAAATCAGAAACCTAATTTACAAAATTGTGTAACTAACACGCTTTACGGAATTGTTTTTAATAAATAGATATAGATTATACAATATAATACAATACTAATACAAGCAAAACATTTTGAACATTTGTTGCACCCCGCCCAGTTGGGCGTCTTGAGCGCCCTCAGTCAGGGCGGCGCGGACACAACGTTGACCGGATGTGATTGTTACAGTTCACGGAGCGGACGCGGGATGGCGCTCGCGGCGACGGAGCGGGTGAGTTTAGAGTTGTGTTTTGGGCGCTCCCGGCGCCGCACTCGGGCAGGAAGTGCGAGTGCGGTGCGCGGGCGCGGCCGGAGTGACGGTGTGTGTCGTGTGCGCAGAGTCCGGCGGCTCCGAGATGTCGGCCGGCAGCGGTGCTGGCGCCCTGGAGCGCCGCCCCTCCGTCTGCCGCGTCGAGCTGGGCGCGCTGCTCGCCTCCGAGCCGCGCCCGCTCGACAACAAGGTCAAGGTACTGCTTATCACCTTTCTTCTATCACCAACACATTACAAAATAAATCGCTTTTCGTGATACAACATGAAAAGCGCTGTAGTTTCATAAACTCTTAATTTTTAGTTCTATTCAGCATCATGAAAAGCGCTTTAGTTTTGTTACGGGCATAACTTCACTATATATGTTCTAGTTTTCAAAGTCTCCAGAGCACCCTTACGAAATCATTTTA
Source organism: Calephelis virginiensis (assembly GCA_002245475.1). Taxonomy (NCBI): domain Eukaryota; kingdom Metazoa; phylum Arthropoda; class Insecta; order Lepidoptera; family Riodinidae; genus Calephelis; species Calephelis virginiensis. Next base: position 19,951 of record NJDC01001729.1, on the reverse strand, counting down.
TAAAAGGTGCTGTTCAGATACTTCATTCAAGGCGAATATAAATGATAGTATGTCGCAAAATTCAAAGCTCTTTCTCATCTACTTAGAATTTCAACGAGTTTTACGATTCACCTAGGATTTTATTGACACTATAATAAATCATTGTATATTGATATTTCTTTAGGTACCACGTCGTGGTTTGATAATTCTTTTTTCGAAAATAGGAAATGATAATATATCAAAATAATCCCACATAAATTAATTTACCAACATCCTACTAGTAATTTTTGAATTACACCTAATTCATATTTTTTTCTTTGTTAACGTCACCAATGATAATATTAAGTATAATTTAAAAACCAGTAGTCGGATCATGATAAAACTAATTTGAACCACCTCGGAATCATTACCTATCTTTCTGAATAAGAACCATCAAAATCGGTTGGCCAAAAGACGAGTAATCGCGTAAGAAACATAGATACAATCAAAACATATCGAAATGAGATGCTGCTCCTTTTTTACCGTCGGCTAAAAACAAAAGAAAGTTTTAACAGTATAAATGTAATCCTCAGTAGCTCAATTGGTTAGAGCATTCGTCGGCTTGAGACGAAAGGTTACAGGTTCAAATCCTGTCTGGGGCGAAATTTTTTCTATCTTTAAAATTTATAGAAATCTATCCCAAGCACAGGGCAAGTGCTAAAAATTTTTATTTTTACGTTGCGAGAAACGAAAGTTATGGCCATTCTAAAATGTGAATTTCATCTGTATTGATGAACTCATTTGGTGGGTACTCAGAATTGTGTATCAATAGGACATAACTACCCGCGTTAATGGGTTAGAAAGGAATTAAAAATTTCGCTACGGGACTTGAATCCTCAGTAGCTCAATTGGTTAGAGCATTCGTCGGCTTGAGACGAAAGGTTACAAGGTTCAAATCCTGTCTGGGGCGAAATTTTTTCTTTCTTTAAAATTTATAGAAATGTAATCATATTATTAGCTTTAACGATGATGCTATACAATTTCTAGCAGTATCTAAGGGATGGTAGTTTGCATTTATTTGCTATAATTTAAGTCATCTTCTCTTACAAAAACATGAATTTTAAATAAATTCACCAATTCCAGTTTATAATGGCTCCACTCAAAAATTCCTAACTCTGGCATCCTATCCCAGTAATGCCGACATTTGATTATAATGGGCTTTTATTGAGTTTAGTATGGTCGTCATGTGAATTGTTTAAACTAACACACCTATTTAGTTCATAACTAGCAAAATAACTTCTACTAATAATAATGAATTCGGGATCTCTGGAAAAACGCCTTATTTACTGAAACAGCTCCGTTGTTTTACAATTCCGTACTTAGGCTAGCTTTATTGGAAGTGGCCCAGATACCGTGTTTATGGTATTCTAGTTTCCAACATACATCAGAACACTTGAACGGAATGAAGATATCCTCGTGGAGATACTTATAATAGCTGCACGCCCACGCTGTTCCAATGTAAACCATTTCCTGCTACAGTTTGTAACTGTATGAAAATAAATCAATTGCATATTAATGTTCGTTTGTAGTTTTATATACAGAAAGTCTATCAATATTCTATATTAGTAGATACTTAAATAAACAATAATCATAAAATTGGATATTTTAATAACCCCGACAAACTTACATACAATGTAGCTAAGAATAATTTTGATCATGTCGGCCTTTAAATGAAAAAAATCTACATCGAAATGGATCCATTCGCTTAGGAATACACTTGCTGTTGCCTGCGCGGTTAATGATCCCACAGGAATTTTTTTTCGGAATAAAACTGATCCCATGTGTCAATCCAAGTTATCCTCTATGTGTGTGCCAAATTTCATGAAAATCGGTTTAGCAGATTTTGCGTGAAGGAGTAACAAACAAACATACAAACTTTTTCATTAATGATATTAGTAGGATTCAACACTCGTCAAATTCTTCTTCTTCTCATTCTTTTCCTGCTATATCATTTATACTTTTAATGGCAGTTTACTAATTAGAAGATTAGAAATGTCACTGGACAAATTACGCAAATTAACTTCACACCAAAACTAAGCAAATTATGTTTTTCAGGCGTAGTTGTGTATGTGGCAAATATTCTGACGCATATATGTACATTGTAAAGCAGCTGGTGAATTACATACTTATCACTTCAACCATGAGGAACATCTCTCTTAAAACCTGACGTATACAATAAATAAATAAAATAAATATCCCTGAACAAGTTACACGAATTGAATCTAGCCCCAAAATAAGCAAATTATATGCTTGAGTTATTGGTGTTAGTCAACGATTCCACTACATAGAAATACTTAAATAGATACCAGAATAAATATAATAAACACCCAGACCCGGAAATGCAGACATCTAAATGTTCGTCACACAAATGCCTGCCCCGTCGGGAATCGAACCCGAACCTCGCAGTTGGCCAGTGCAGTTAGGCGTGTACGCTAGCCACTAAACCAACGAGGCACTTAATGTATACAATGGTTTTCGGTTCTCCATTTAACGATTACTGTACTATACACAAGTAACGATTACTGAAATACAATTTCACAACGCGGCAATTACCGTCAAGCGGCTGTAATAAAGCAGTGATCCCTAGATGAGCGCTTTTGAGGATTTTACCTCTTTCTAACTGTACACTTCTGAAATAATCATTTAAAGTATCATCTAAATAATTCAGCGATGGGGTTGTTAACGTTAACACTTTATTGAATCAGGTGTTACTTTGCAAAAATCAATTATAATAGGTTAAAATAAGCCTTTATTTTGATAATTCCGTGCAACTATGTTACTGTGATGGGGGAAATCTTCCAGGTAACACTGACAGTGTTCACCACCAAAACCAACCACATAATATAGCAAGTACTTCGACCAGGTTGGCCAAGGAGGTGACAAGTTGGAAAGTTACCGAAGCTTGAACTTTATTCGTGGTCTGGTCGCAGTGGTGGGTGGAACGTTCGTTAGGATTGTCACATTCAGTGTTACATGAAAAATTTCCTACTACAGAACTATACGCATTTTCAACATTTGTTAACACAAAAGTCAGCACTAACGTAGGTATCATAATAGATATGTATCGTTCTTGTTAGGAACCCGCCATAACCTCGTTAATCGTTGACCGTCTCATTTAATATCCGATTTATTTATTTATCGTCGTTAGGTTTAAACATTCAACAAACATGGTGGTATAAATAAAATACGCTCCTTATAATTTTGGATCGCCTCTGTGGTCTAGCGGTCCGAGTGTTGGACTTGACTGCATGACTGCATGAGGTCCCGGGTTCGAATCCCGGGTCGGCCAACACAAAGAAAATTGGATTTTTCCAACTTTCTAATAAAAAAAAATGTTGGTCAGGATTGGAAATGTGCCCAGTTGGCGATAGGCTTGCCACCTATCACATTGTGGGACTTAGTGTCTTTGGCTAGTCGTGGGTGCCTTGGTTGTACCTCTGCCTACCCCTTCGGGGATATGGGCGTGAAGATAATTTACTTTTATAATTTTAAAGTTGGCAGTTATAAGTGACATCCTCCCGCTGGTGTTAGTCTAATATATAAGTGACTTGATTATTTCAGTGGTAGTATACCTACTACTGGTGTCAGGCATGACTAGGCTATAGAGTTCTGTGTTACAGCACACCCGGGTTTGTACCATGGTCTTACCTAATCCTGACGTTATATCATCAGTTCTCGTCATTGTCGTGCTCTTTGCTGTAGGGTAGAATAAACGCAAATTTGCAAGCGTGGGGTATGATCTCGGCGACACACCAGTAACATCTCTCTTACCATCAGCAGAGCCGTCTGTTCGTTCTTAGTCTTATAATAATAAAAAAATGTGCACACACACAAACAGTAAGTCATGATTCTCTCGGATTTACAGAAATATATATCTCTATTTTTATTAAGAAAGTAATAATAACTTAATAATGTTTCGTCGCTACTTTAGTTACATACAAGTAAATGGTTTCTGGGTATCTCAGGAACGAACAACTTATACAAAATATGAAACACTGATAAAAAGGGAGAAATCTCATAACTTTTAACGAGACTTCGCAAAGCACAAGAAGATAATGTATTTAAATGTCAATGTTGAAAGTGTATTTCTTTGCACTCTTTCAGTGTTCGAATAAATTCCCTCAAATGTCACTATTGGAGAAATTAATTAATTTTTAAAACCTTAAAAACTTCTAAGTATGTTCTTTCGAGAATTTCTATGTTTCATTTTGAAACTATTATTTTTAGACCACTTTTTATTTTGTTAAAATTTAAATTTAACAGATTATTTTCTGATAATGCGTAATGTAGATGTTATAAATTCAATATCAGTGTAATACCTTCTGCCTTGTTAGAGCGGCGACAGATGTCGAAGGCTTATCAAATATTCCTTAATTTATCTTCATTTTTCTTCCATAAAACCAGAGATAATTAAATATGTACCAATTTTAAATATACAGCAATTTTTGCCCAGGAGTTTACCTTCTTTTATAATACTAAATCATCTACCTTTCTCACTTTCAACAGCACAAAATATTAACCAACTTAAAAAAGGAGGAGGGAGTTCAACTGTGTGTGTTTTTTTGTATATTAGTTACGTGATAATTCGGCCAATAACAAACAGATTTTGATGTTTATTTTTGGGCAAGTAGGTAATGTTTCCGATGTGGGCACTTATAATTGGATCACAATCAGACTATTGGATAACATTGATAAAGGACCGTCACGAAACCATGAGCAACTTTAGATTATAATTAAAACGAGGTGTAGTAATGACATTGAAAACAGTTTTACCGCCCTTTTTTGCAGTTTTATTGTCCTTAAATTATTCGAATATTAGTTTACTATAGATCAACCTTGCCGTGATTTCCATGAAGTGGTAGTTCATAAAAATGACGACGCTCACAAGTGCCATTGGTTTAATGTGAATAGTGTTTTTCTGATTCTGGTTCTGAATCGCCTCTGTGGTCTAGCGGTCCGGGTGTTGGACTTGACTTCATGAGGTCCCGGGTTCGAATCCCGGTTCGGCCAACAAAAAGAAAATTGTATTTTTCCAATTTTCTAATAAAAAAAATGTTGGTCGGGATTGGAAATGTGCCCGGACGGCGATAGGTTTGCCACCTATCACATTGTGGGACTTAGTATCTTCGGCTAGTCGTGGGTGCCTTGGTTGTGCCTCTGCCTACCTCTTCGGGGATATTGGCGTGAAGATACTTTCTGGTTCTGAATCATGAAAGTGCCGTTCTGGCACGGATCTCTCGGTTTCAGTATCATGATTGGCCGACGATAAGCCAATATTAAAAAATTTCTATCTTTGTGGGAAGCGGGTCAGCCAGATGTTATAGCAGCTCTTCCACTATGTAAAACATACACCGTATATAAAAAGTGCAAGCAATGCGGGGTTTGAGTTGGCGTCCACGTTAGTATGCTTTCAAAGGTAGACGAAAAATTCGCCAATGACTCACCGTGTTGATGCTTGGACTGTGTGTATGTGTACTGACGTGCGTGCGTCCATGTGTGTGTATGTCGATGACTAGATTAATTACTAAATTTATGCCGGTGAGTAATCGCAATACTCAACCATTTACATTTTGGTGTTGCTTTTTTTAAATGAAGCACGTTTTTTAAAGTGTTGAAAAGCGTACAAGAAAATGATGTATCTTCTGAAGTATATACGCAACATAATTGTATCAAAAACGCTAATAGCGCATTGCCAACATAAGGCTAGGTTGTTAAGTTTTATGTCTCAGTGATTTCACTTTCCTTGGTACAGGAATTCGTTAATATCGAATTCTGACATAATCTCGGAAGAAATAAATATAATTGAAGCGGAGTACACCCTCCCAGACCCATAATTTTCAGACTGTCGCGTAATGGTCACAGTGTTAGTGGTAAATATACTTATGCATACATTTAAATATTGGTCATACAAATATCTTTTTATTGAAGTGAAAACTTCTTTAGCGGCGTTACGCACTTTTTTTGGAATAGGTAAAAACTTAACTCGCGTTAGATCGTCAGATCGAAAATTCGTAAGACGGCGCTGGGCGATTGCGCGAATGTTCGTGTTGTCATGTTTGTGTACGATAGCGCAATAAATTAATATTGTATTCTACCAACATACGAGTAAATGATATTACTTTCACACTGATAATTAAAGCAATTCGTGCAAAATTATTCCCTAACTATTCCAAAATATCAAAAATGCACAACGTTAATATTCAAGTTTTCACTTGTGCCGGCACTCCTGGAGTGCAAGACGTCGTTTTTTTATCATCGACCGAATAATATCAGTCGATGCATCCATTCGAAAAAGTAATAAAATAGCTAAATGGCCACAAATTCACATCTTCGAAATGATCTTAAGTAATGGCGTAGCCACTTAAACAAAGATGTTAATGAAAGTGTTTATGGATCATCAAAATTAATATGATTAATAAAATGACGCTACAACTTTAGCTAACCTACTATTCTTCCATTTTTAGTACTTAAACGCCCCATTCCGAAATTCGTTAACATCACAGACAACATAGAGATACGGTTAACATAGACTTAGCTCATCCCGTTGAATCGATTTTTAACAAATAAAGTGTCAATCGATTTGTCTCAATGTCAACTATTCATAAGGTTTGTTAGGTTTGCCAACGTTATAAAAAAGTTGGCGAATTAAGAAAAATAATGGTATTGATTTAAACATATTATATTGAAGATAAAAAGTGTTCGCTTAAAATGAGAAAAGACAAGCTCTGTTTGATCGGTATTATAGAAAGAATACAATGAAAATGTGGATTTTCATAGGAACCTGGGGAGACCTAGGTCGATATTTTTCGATCACATTACTCTTGCATTATTCAAAGTCAAGAGTCTCCGAAACCGGCGGGTTTGTGTGAAAATAGCAAGAAACGTGGAGGTATCTGGGAAGGTCTTGGCATATTTGGCACTCTTTGCCAAGGGACGTGGCGTGGAGATCTGTATGTATAACAAAATGAAACCATCTGATGTGTTATAAGGAAAAACTTAAGAAATTTAAAGATACATTTTATAAACAATTACCGCTTCAAATCAGTATCTTCATAACATCTCACCTAAATAGTCATAAATGTTTATAATTATTGCGAAATATTTAGAACTTTTCTAAACAAAAACGTTTAAAATGTCAGCGACCTTTTACAAGAGATCTTTTTATTTCACCCTACCTAAAGAATGAGTAGTGCCACAAAATGAGCAGTGTCTTTATAGTTGAAGAGAGTTGAAGAGGTTGTGTTGGTCGTCACGAGCAGCCGGCAGGTGGCGGCCCGCGCGACCCATTTGCATAATGAGTGTATCAGCCCTCTAGTCGACTTCGACACCACCCTACGACATTTCACCGTTAACAAGTGACCTAGTTCCTTTATCGTCACTCATCTCGTGACAACAGACCATCATAATCTGTTCATCAATATTGTTTCTTCAAATACGACATTTCTTGTGTAACATAAAACTATTTATAAATATTTCATATTGATCGCAACTCCTGAATTATTTTCTAAGATTTTATATGTCTTTCTGTTATAGCCTCTGGTCTAGCGTTCCGGCGTCGGACAACAAAACAAGTTAGAAAATGTATATTTTCAGTTTTCTAATAAAATTAACGTTGCCCGGGATTGGATATGTGCCCTTTGGGGATAGACTTGCCACCTATCACATTGTGGGACTCAGTGTCTTCGGCTAGTCGTGGGTGCCCTAGTTGTGCCTCTGCCTTCCGAGATATGGGCGTGAAGTTACTTACTTTATATGTCTTTCAGGGAATATGCATCGATAAGACAGCGAACAAGCGCACAGCTCTCTAGATGGTAAGAGATACCCGTCGCTTATCGACACCATAAATGTTATAGGTTATTATGTCCTGTGGCTAGAGAGTTAAGCTTTTTGTGCAAGTCTATAGGCTAATCTATCCTATGGATCGAAATATGACACTGTCATAGAGGCGGCAGGAATATGTAAAGCTGTGGATCTTAGCACGAGCAAGTCGCTGCACAGCACTCTATTACCAGTGAACTAGTTAGTAATGACATTTTTAATTATTTATACGGGATACTCACGATCTCTTTTT
>NJDC01001728.1:98377-110462 GCA_002245475.1 Calephelis virginiensis | reverse complement strand
CTTTTTCGAGATCCACAAAACCACATCAAACCTTCTGACCCACAGCTAAATGCTTCTTTACGATGTTGCGGAGCGAAAACACCTGACCCGAAACCGCCTTGAGCCTCCCACAACATTCCATTGGACATCCCTTGTGAACTCCTTTCAACTATTTTTCTATACACTTTTGATGCTAAGCTGATCAAACTGATGGCCGTATAGCTCGTGCAGTCCATGCGTGAACCCTTGCCTTTGTACAACGGCACGATTATTGCCCGCCGCCAGTCTTCGGGTACTCTTCGGGTTCGGGTTAGTCTTTGCATAGATTTCTTATATTAAGAGACATCCGAGATGACATCTCTTTTTAATCGACTTTGAAAGAAGGAAGAGGTTATCTGTTCGACTCCTATATGTTTTTATGTATCTTTCTGTCATTTCTAAACCAGATTTAAGATTTTAAGAAAGCGTACTTCCGGGGTGGTCCCATTGTGACCAAGCCTGGGTCTGAAGATGGAATCTCAGGGAAATAGTGTACTATTTTCAATTTTTGTGTACGTGATTTTTATATAGACGGGTACGTATTGACATCTAAGTCGGTTGCAGTTTTGTTGCGCTTGAATTGTATTTAAACCTGTATATCCTGTTCGTTAATCATACTAATAATGGTCAATAGCTTGATTTATTAGGGTGATACTTTTCTTAATTAAATAGACGCGTCAAAAGAATCTTATGTGTTATTTAAAAGTTAAGTACAAAGCTGATTTCGAAAAAAATACATATAGGCAAAGGCCGTTAGGCTAGCATTAATTTAAAATTTAAACTTAGAATGTCAGTGCTTGTCAAATTTTACGTATTTGACGTCAAATCTATGCTTAAGCAACAATAAAGCAAATAGGTACGTAGAACAAAATAAAGATACCTTGAGAGTAACGAAAGTTACGACCATTATAAATGTGAATTTCATCTGTAACGATGAACTCATTTAATGGGTACTCAGAACTGTGTATATATATGACATAACCACCCGCGTTTATGGTAAGAAAGGAATTTAAAATTTGGCCACAGGATTTGAATCTTCAGTATTTCAAATAGTTAGAGCATTTATCGGGTTGACACAAAAGGATGCAGGTTAAATCCTGTCTGATGTGAAAAGTTTTCTTTCTTTAAAAGGTATAGAAATGTAGGTACCCTAAGCACAAGGCAAGTGCTAAAATAGAAATACTTTAAGTATAGTACAAAGTCCTTAGAATTTTATTGCGAACATAATAGTCATATATCCATTATGACTTGTACTATTTTAAACAAAATACAACCACTACGTTGTACTAGGTTTAACCTATTCTACCATTACATATACTCATTAGCAAACTTTTTGTAAATTTTATATTTCGGTGAATTACGCTCTATTTATTTCCGTAATTACCGTTAGTACCTAGAGTAATTTTTTTTAATTCATTTCGAACTATTTTTAAACCATAAACTATAGTTAGTTGAAAAAATCAATAAAAAAGTTTTTAGTTTCTATGCCCTTAGTAATTAAGATTGAATGACGTGTTAGGGTTACCTTTTGATGTTATCGTTGAAGTCAATCACAATAAACACGCCTAATTCAAAGCCCCGATCCTAACATTACCAACACTAAACATGAAATAAAACAAACTGCTTGTAGGTTTTAATTATCGAAGTTATTTTACACCACAAAATCTGGTAACTTTAGTTCTTTTTTAACTTTAGATAAATAATTAGGTTAGGTTGGAGGCAGGCAGAGTAATGAACACAGATGTCAGCATCTCTGGATCTGTGTGTTTATTACATTTATTCCAGTTTCTATTTAATAAAAAAAAATTTAGTATGTTAGGTCTACAATTTGTATTACTTTTTTTTTTTATATTATGTTAGAGGCAGATGGCTCTCCTGATGGTAAGAAATAACTGAGGCCTATAGATAATCGTTTGAGAATACCGCCCCCGGTAACTGATTCCACAAAGGTGTTATACTGGGTAAAAAATATCTTTGTAGATACGCATCAAGACGATGGCCATGATATCTTAAGCTCTGATGCGATGTCCAAAGGTGGAAATCAGCGGCTGAAATTAAACCAAACAACTCCTCAGAGCATTCCCCATGATAGATGCGGTAGAGAACACAGAATGACCAACATTTCTACGCAACGCTAAGGAATCAAGCCGATTGGTAATTGACAGGTCATTGACAATTCGAATTGCTCTACGTTGAATGCCGTCAAACGGGAGGAGCTGGTACTGTGGAGCCCCTGCCCAGAGTTGAGAACAGTACTCCATATGAGGCCGAATTTGCGCTTTATATAATTGTAAGCGATAGGTCGGCTTGAAATACTCTCTCGCTTTACTGAGCACACCAAGTTTTTTAGATGTCAATATTAAATCTAATTAAAATAATGGCACAACTTGATTTTGCCAGTGGTTTTTCTTGAGTTTTAAGATGTTTTGCCATGGGTTTTCAACTATCTCCATGCCACAATTCATCAAAGTTTTAAGCGAAAACTTATTTGGCGGCGTTGTGCACTTTTTGTGATGTAAAAAATTTTAAACTCGCGTTAGCACAAGTGCTGATCGAAAATTCATAAGACGGAGGGAGAGTAAAACAACTGTGTGTTATCGCTGAATTTCTTAGTGTGATTTTCGGTTTGCCGGCCAAGCTAGCTCACGTGTTCTCGAACGAAATCAGTTAAATGAATATTGTATTTTACTATATAAAAGAAAGTACTTTTATACGAATAATTGAAGCAATTTGTGCAAAATGATTCCCTTATCATTTTTAAATAAATAGATATGGATTATGTACTGAATTCTTAGTATCCCTTAAAATTTATTGCTATTGTGAATGCTTACATTTTTATTACTCATGTGTATCGGAAAGTGGCCACATGCGAATTTCTAGATTTCTTTGTATTGTAGAAATTCTTCATAGAATTCTTTCGCCAATATTACTAATACAATTTTTACATTTGATTTCTGGATTTATTACATGCTTGTTTACAAACAGAGTTCAGGAATCAGGGTAATAAAACACTTGGCTAATAAAACATTGATATTAATCAAACTATTATATAGGCAAACTATTTTAAAAATAATGTATTTCATGAAGTTATTTGAATTAGAAAACGTATAATATTTTAAAAAAATATGCGACTATATTCTGTTCGATGTATTAAACAATGACTAAAAATTTGAACCTGTTTTTGAAGGACCTGATATAGAAGACGAACATGTGACCGACTTTTTCTAAACTCAGTTAAAAACTAGTAACACTATGCCTATGTATTATATATATATATATATATATATGTTTAATTAGCAGTATGCTAGTTGGGTCTGGGTAATAAAATAAATTAACGGTTTACGTCCGCTTCGTAACTTTGATGAACAATAACAACGCGATTGGGTGTTGCGTAACATCACTATCTTACCTTATAATTGACTTCGAAAAGGAGGTGGTTATACTTTCGATTCGTACATTTTTCAAGAAGGTATGTTAATTTTTTTGGGTCTTTGTAACACATTTTTGAGGATCCGATCATGAAACATCTTTCATGATCGGATTATTCATATTCGAAAGCTGGGTAGTAATCAAAAAATTAAATATATGTCGGAGATGATATCACACACTCGGGCCGAGCAGGATCCACGGGACTAGTATTCCGAGAGCTCACAACTCGAGGGTAGTTAGTAAATAATTCAGAAATATCAAAACAAAGCCGTAACACCTGATCTAGTCGTACAACCACATCGTAAACCTTATCATAATAATAAACAATAGAGTAGCTACGTAATTACTCACTACACTGTTTAAAAACATAACCACAATCACGCACAAAGAACTATAGCGTACACCCATTTGTTACTAAACAAACCATCGTAAACATTGCAGTAAGCCTGCTACTATGACAACACTACGTAAACTCGCCACGGTGTTCGTGCTTACGTAAACGTCAAGCCTCCTAAGGGGAAAGGGGGGGCTCCAACCCGCCCCTCTTAATGTGAGTGCCGACCGAATAATGCACCCCCCGGACGACCCACATCCTGGGCCCCAAGATCCCAATTGAATTAACAATTGCGAACTAGAAGTGTCTCTATGTCAACCTATGACAGGGAGAGACTATTACCAGTGGCGATCTCCGTACTAGACAGTGGTCCAAACACTGACAGACGTGTACAAAGCATGTCTGCCGCAATATGACGGCGCTAGGGTTTATATACACGTGGCCGCATTGAACGGACCAATAAGTAACGAGTTACTTGCTAATGCGCCACCTGTTGCTCTAATGAGACAACTTTATCCATGACTTCCCGACAACGGACCAATAAGAAACAAGCTACGAGAATCCCGATGCACCTGTGGCGCCTAATGACAATGACAACAACTTCACAATTGTACTTTGTTCATGACTATCCGACGTTACAAGCGGATGCGCCCACGCTGCACCGACGACAATCATGACCACAGATATTAGAAAATAGGTATACTAGCTCATGACCTTCCGACACGGCCATCCTGCGAGACACACGTCCCTGTGTGTCAGCCAGCGAAACTAAATCATATCGGCACGCTCGGCCATTCCTGACAAACTTAAACTAGTGACCTAGTAAATTAATTTATAAGAAAATTCAAAATAGTTTTAAACTGTTTCAGTATTCATCCTACCGGCTACAATTAATACTTAAGTGCTATACTTCCTCTACTCATACTCACTACTCATCATGTCGATAAGACATCAAAACAACAGTAATACTTTCTCAATATCATGATACAAAACTATACAGTAACCCTAGGTTGCACATTCAAGACTTTCACTTCCAAGTCACTCCCAATTTCATACTTTCTCATTAAACGACAGTCACCAGAATTGACAAATGACAAATCCCACAAGCTCACACACCACTTTTTCTACCAGACCGATTTCTCTTATCAGTCATCAGTGTCTCCACTCTATAGCACTCTGATTACGTCAAAAGCGACTTTCATAACGTATCATGTCAGAACCATTCAACCAAATTAAACAAATTAATTAATTAACATATTTAATATTTATTTACTTAAGCCCCTTGTAGCTTCCATACATAATGTTATGTCCTTAGTAGAAAGTCTGTAACAAAAACAGACTGTAAAACACCTTTGAAGTAGAGTTTTTAATTCTAACTTATATGATAAATTAAACATAGTAGTAATTGTATAATGCATATGTAATATCTACAGATCGCGTAGTAATTTAATTGTTTTAAATTGATAAATTTGTTTCCACAATAGTTACTGTTTCTGTTACTCTATTTTAATACAACAATAACTATCCCCTGGAACACTGGAAGTATTCTGAATTTAAGAGCTAAGAATGTTTGTAGCAGCAGTCGACCATTTTGTTATTAAGTGTCAGTTGAGTCAGTTTATGTTCGAATTAAGTCCCGGTTTTTCAACACTAAATATTCATTTTTGCGATATTTCAGTTTATTACAAGGCAATTTTAAATATTAACTTAAACAATGATTTATTAATATTAATATCATCAGGAAACATGATAGTAAGTATTTATTTATTTGTAATTTTACATCAGGATAGGTTAATTCAACATGCGTTTATTTTCATTTTCGCTATAATTTATAACGTCTTTTTTGTTGTATAACAAAAATGATTTAACAAAAACTGCTAAAGGCAATTTCACATTCGAAGTGACGATAATTTTTTACTATAATTAATTTAATGCGAATCGATGAACTTATTTTTACGGAATTTTAGTAAAATAATTTACATAAAAATTAAAATTAATGACTGTTATTAAAATCTGTATAAATAAATAAAAAAAGCTAAAAAAAGTGAAATCTGTACAATCAATGTAGGTATTTAAAAAATAAATCTAGGCAACTAAAAATGGGCAGTAAAACACATTTTGAGCATTTTAAAAATGTTAGTCTATCTGTTTGATTTTTTCCGGTAGTCCGTGAAAATACGAAGAGTTTCGCTTAAAGAATTTGGAAAGAATCATAAAGAAATACATTACAGAGTTTAAGTTATCTGAGAGTGAAAAGCTACTGACAAGAAGAAGAAAATGTAGGTTTGTTAAGAAGATAAGTAAACAAAAGAATAATAGAAAAAAGAAAGAAGAATTAAGCAAAAATAACTTTTATGACGTTAATCTAAAATATTAAAAGAAAAAACTTCGAGAAAAGAGATGACAGTAAAACTGAAACCATACAATTTAAGTAAAAAACCTTATCTGTTAGAATTAAGAAGTTTTTAATGATTGAGACTAATAAAAAAGTATAGAAATGCGTGTGGTCAATATATCGCATGTGCATTAGCGCTAATAGTTCCTTTTTTGGTAACGCATTTCCATTATGTGACAATATCAATTTTGTTACCTTTTTGTTAAGGTACAAAAATTTTGAATATTACCCAGCTACAGCCTACATTGCTCAAGAGGGATAAAGCCTACATTTTATTATAGTTGAAGCAAACATTCAGTAAAGAAATACTAGGATAAATAAACCAAGTTAGAGAAAAGCTGCACAGATAGACACATACACACAGACTCGTTAAAGTTATAACACCTCTTTTTCCACCGGGGGTTAAAAAAGATATTGACATATTTTGGTAATTTTATTAGACATGATTTTTTTCCTGGATTTGGATAGGAGTGCACTTACTATATGATTTATATGATTGCTTTTCATTATTTAACATTTTTTATTTAATTGTGTCATGTATAGTTACAATACTTTATGAATTTTACTACAAGCTATCCATTTTACAGTGTGCTAAATATTGTTTAAGCTCAAGTAAAGTCGAAAATGCTTACCTCCTAAATTTTAATGTACGAGTATATTCATCAATAACGTTAATGTCCTCAAGGGCAAATAGAAACCTAAACGCGGGTAATATGATTTATTATTTACTTAAATATTGATCCGTGCAATGTTGTTAAACTCGGCGCCCGCCCTCGGTGCTCTATTACTTTATCCATTTTTAAATTCTTAAGTGAATTTTCCAGAACATTTTTATACGAACTTATAATGATGTGTAAGTTATGATTACGATTACTAGAGATTTGCCTCTTGTGTCCTAAATTTAAAGTTTAGAACTTGTCATAGGTTGGCAACGCACTCCATCTAGCCCCACCTCTAATATCTATAGTGTCGATGCTACTATATAACTAGTACATACCTATATTTATATATATATATAGACCATAGGCTAAATAAATAAATCAGGATAGATGACGCACTTTTAGAAATTGTTTTAAATCACCTAAATAAAAAAACAAAAAACGGGGTACATTTCGGGAGTACCGGCAGAAGTGAATACTTGAATATTAACGTTGTGCATTTTTGATATTTTGGAATGGTTAGGGAATAAATTTGCACGAATTGCTTTAAGTATCAGTATGCACGTACTGGTCTAAGATCCGAACCTAAGTTAACCTTCATCGAGCTGATAATAGAATAAAATGTATTTTATAATAAATGTAGTATATCACAGAATATATTAAAAACGGGTTGCCAAAAAAATCCTGGACAGAATATTTTTAATTATTTAAAAAAAATGATTTTTCATGAAATGTTGCAACATCATGATAATAAGAAAATATTATTCTGACGTAAAATATAACACGTATAGAATGTGCAGCCGTTGGGTTGCCTGTTATTTACCTGGACAATCTACTGGTTTGCCGGGTATAAACAGGTATGTCGATGTCAGTTACTTTCTCTGATTGGATAATAGAATAAATTGTATATCAACGTAAGCGCTGTTTTATTGCGAATACATTGATACAGGGTTGCCTGCAAAAAAATCGGTCCTAATACAGGTTGCCGAATTTCAAAGATTTAAATTTCAACGCGTGTGGAAGTGAGTGACAGAGAGTTCCGAGATAAGTTACAGTGTAATACAGGACATTGCCGTGGTTTCTGATGGGACGCTAAATATTAGAAAGTGCGCATGCTTGGTACGTACACCATGGAGGGTAGAGGTAGCTCTACTACCCTCTGTATAGTAAACAATACGCGTTATTTTGAAGCAACTATGATTTGAATTGCACAAAAAAAAATATGTGTGTGTACGAAAGTGCACAGGTAAGAAGTGAAACTTCTTTATGACATATCATTTTTTTACTATTTATAACTTCACAGAAATTGGGTAGATGTAATATAATATTATATATATATATAATCCCTACTCCACTGGAGAAAGTATACTTCGAATCACGTGTGGTAGGGATAAGAAAAAGATGGCGCGTAACGGAAAAATGTGTCGCGTAACGAAAAAATGTTACACAATTTTTTTTCCAACCCCGATAAAGAAGTTTCACTTCAACAATTAAATGCATAACAATCTGATATATTTAATATAATACAAAACATAAACTGTAAGTGAGCTAAATTGTGTGCTCCTGCGTCCGCGCAATTTTCGTAAAAAGGGGTCCAAAGTTTTGGCATCACGTATTAATATATAGATTTAATGTTAATGATTGAAATTTCATTGTTATGAAAAGCTTTATTTGTATCAGTAATATTTTTTGTCTTATTTTTTTCAGGAATGTTTTAAAAAATAATAAAAACTGTAAGAAGATAGAATCTCAAAAACAAAAGAATGAAGCAAGAGAGCCTTCAGAAAAAAATATTTTCCAAATTGTTTCTTTGATCAAAATGAATTCAACGAACGTTCAAAATTCAAATTGTGCGATTTCGAATTCAATTAGATAATAATAAAGAGGATCATATATTATGTACTTACTGAATACTCTTAAAGAAAAATTTGAAATTGTTCATTGCATTTATTATTTAAAACAGTGACTTTTTTGTAACAGGTGGTATGGTTACCAACAAAATCCAGTGCTGTTTTAGTTATTCCAACTTAAAAAAGCTAGAAGAAAAAGCTAGCTAGTTAGAAAAGCTAGCTTCAACGAACAATTTTTAAAATACTCATCAGTAAAATCACTTAAAAGGTCATCTGAGCCACACAAAAAACACTTTTTTGCCGTTGTGATAAACAACGATACACATTAACACATGTTTTCAATACAATGTCATATGGTAAGTAACTAGCCACTAGCGAGTAGTAACTACCCTCCATACTGTACGTACCGCGCATGCGCACTTTCTAATATTTAGCGTCCCATCAGCCACCACGGCAATGTCCTGTATTACACTGTAACTTATCTCGGAACTCTCTGTCACTCACTTCCACACGCCACACGCGTTGAAATTTAAATCTTTAAAATTCGGCAACCTATATTAGGACTAATTTTTTCGCAGGCAAAGCTGTATCAATGTGTTCGCAATAAAACAGCGCTTACGTTGATATAAAATTTATTCTATTATCCAATAAGTGAAAGTAACTGATATCGACATACCTGTTTATACCCGGCAACCCAGTAGATTGTTCAGGTAAATAACAGGCAACCCAACGTCTGCAAATTCTATATGTGTTATATTTTACGACGGAATAATATTTTCTTATTATCATGATGTTGCAACATTTCATGAAAAATCATTTTTTAAAAAACTAATTTGAAATATTCTGTCCAGGATTTTTTTTGGCAACCCATTTTTAATATATTCTGTGATATACTACATTTGTTATAAAATACATTTTATTCTATTATCAGTTCGGTGAAGGTCAACTTAGGTTCGGAACTTCTACTATACTATCATTTATGTGGTAGAATACAATCAAATAGTATAATAATATACCTATACAGAATACAATATTCATTTATTGCGCTATCGCTGTGACTTGGCTATGACAACACGAACATTTGCGCAAGCACCCTGCGCCGTCTTACGAACTTTCGTGTTACAAAATTTCAGGTCACGTGTCCTGACGCGAGTTTAGAAGTTTTCACCTATTGCAAAAAAAGTCCGCAACGCCGCTAAAGAAGTTTTCACTTCAAAAATAATTTGTGAAATATGTAAATATTTGAGTTTGTCTTTTTAAAAATTTGTGACAATTAAATAACATTTTCTTTAAGAAATCCAGAGAAGATAATATGACATTATAGACTTTAGTCTATATAGGGTAAACCAGGATAGATGAAGTACTTTTAGAAATTGCTTTAAATTATCTAAAGAAAAAAAGCAAGATATCTCATTTGCAAAATATGCAAATACTTGAGTTTGTCTTTCTGAAAATGTATGATAAGTAAAATAAGAGTTTTAGAGCAAGTTTTGCGGTCCTTTACATTCTCGGACATCTATCCAACGTAACGGATAGATGCCTAACTCCTATAAATTACGTTTGGGATAGATGACTTGCCGAAAAATAAGGCATTTATCAATTAAACATTTTTGATTGCATTTTGCCATCCCATGCAATCACACAGAGACATACGATACAGTTGTTCTGTGCGATACAGTCAACTAAGTGATAGTTGGATGTGTAAAATATTAAGCGATTCATTCGCGAAACTAAAACAATTAGTTAAAACAACCCATATACTTCTGGGTCATTTATCTCATATTACCCTATAGCATATAATATAGTAGCCTTTCTAGTTGCTCCGTTGTATTTTTTACACAGTTTTTCTGATTTTCAGAGACAGCTTTCGACTTCATACAACGTAGACGTTATAGGTGTGTCGCTGTCATCTGTCATACTAAGTGTGAGTTTTTGAAATGATTTACTTTCCTATCGCGTTTCCGTTTTAAATGTATGGACTTATTGTGAGCGCCTCTAGCGGATAGTGAAACAACTAAATAATTTCATATGTTTGGATCGTCAAAACGCAAACACGTTAATTTTTTTTATGATATTGGGAAGCAAACAAGCAGACGGATTTCCTGATGATAAGAAATTCACGCTACTTTAAGACACCAAAAGTGGTAACGTGCGTTGCCAAACTTAGGCCGGGATGTTAGGCCATGTGCAAAAGTAAATTTACCAGCTACTTTATCCTTGAAACTGGAACACGTCGACAGCAAGCGCTGAAATTATGGTAGCAGAAATAGGTACGGCGTTGGTACCAATCCGAGCGAGTCGCTGCGAGACTCTACCACCAGTCAGAAGTCACGGTGTTTTATGAGCTTCCTAGCAAAGGAAGGGAGATGGTCTATTCTGCAAAGGAGCCTGGGCCAACACGGGAAAAGTAAATTCTTACGAAACTCACCTTCAGCGCACAGAGCCCTTACGGCTTAGATGACAGCGTTTATAGACTACAGGCCCATGCCAACAAATAGACGGTTCATATGAACCAGGTGACGTATATAGAACGATATAATAGCATAAATCGCTTTTGCTTTTGGACTGTTGAGGGGATAAAATAATAAGATTCAGCACTATGGCGTTACCTGTAAGCTGTCCAACTAAGTGCAGATAAGAATTCAAAAGTGCAGGTAGAGTGAGTCCATTTTGGTCATTTATTTTTGTAGGGCATTGTTCTCTCTAGATGAGGCTGAATTTGATTTAAAATAGTGGCACAATAGCTAAACTGATGTAACGTATTATTTCACACTACTAGCACATCAAAATTTTATGGCGGCATTGGCATTAGAGAAGCGAGAGATTTTACGGTATTAACAATTTATTTTTATAATAATTACGGATTACGAATGAATTTATTACACTAAAACACGTTTATTTCTGTTTGACCTTCATTGGCAAGGCTTAACGAATAAAAAAGGTGCTGAAATATACATGAACCTATGCGATCATATACTTTTAAAAATATTATATAATCGCAATGATATAAACAGTGGGATAACTATTAATTTTTAGTAATTTAACCGCAGCGAAACTGCAAAACTAGACTCCTCTTTCATTACCACGTTATCAAGGTACACAGCAATTTTAGCGCAATGAAACTGCAAAAATAGACTCCTATTTTATTACCACGTTATCAAGGTATACAGCAATTTTAGCGCAACGAAACTGTAAAAATAGACTCCTATTTTATTACCACGTTATCAAGGTATACAGCAATTTTAGCGCAACGAAACTGTAAAAATACACTCCTATTTCATTACCACGTTATCACGGTACACAGCAATTTTAGCGCAACGAAACTGTAAAAATACACTCCTATTTCATTACCACGTTATCACGCACGGTACACAGCAATTTTAGCGCAGCGAAACTGCAA
>NJDC01001728.1:81910-95913 GCA_002245475.1 Calephelis virginiensis | reverse complement strand
GAATAGTCGAAATCGGCATATTTTTATGACAAGAATAAATGCGGAGGAACCTCGCAGGTCTGTGAAAACGTGACATTTGGCACCCGACACTCCCTGCCTACCCCGCAAGGGACTCTACGTGGGTATATACATAATAATATGTACTGCCCAACAAGCTTGTGTAAGATTTAACCTATAAGAGGCACTTGTGACGCGTCTATATAATACTTGATATACCACCGGATCGGAACGCGGCCTTATACTGAGAAGATCCCACAAGAATCTCAGCGGGCTTGTCTTTTTTCTTATTTTAAAATATATAAATAATAATATAAAGTGGGGTTCCATAGTCAAAACCTTGACCAGATTATATCGGTCCATATTTTGTTTTGTATAACAATTCCATCTGGATATTTCCAATGGATTTGGAGAAATTTAAAACCCCTAGGTGTAATTTAAAGTCAGTTTACACGGACTTTGTTATTACACACAAACATATCTACCTATATGTGATAAAAATATAAAAGCGGAAGTTTTAGCATTATTATGAACCGGTGGGTGTCGAAAGCTTTCTGCAAAGCTTCGTAAATTCTTATTCAAAGCTCCATATAAAGTCCTCCCTAGCAACACTAGGAAAAATGATAAACGATGAAAATTCTCAAGAATAACGATAACTGAACAAACTTCCTGCTCAATGTGTCTTTGTGTTTCGCGAAGCATCCGGTATTTGAAATAACACGACTATTTTATACTGAGAATTTTCTTTGACATTAAAAAATAAATAACGATGAGTGTTTATCTACCTGATTACATAAGAATGGTTGTTTTAAGAGTTTTCATTTATTACACTCATGTATGTTGTCATTAACTAGCAACTGTGTCCATTTTTACCGGAAGTATTTCCAAGTAATGCCACCTTTTCACCATTTTCGTTTATGCAACCGTGCGCCTTACACCCTGTTTAAGACTTACAAACGCCTTTATCTCAGAATATGACATTAGAAACATTTACGCTTTCGCTCTAATGTAATAGAATGATTAAGTTTTCACGTGATAAATGGTACCGAATCGATTCTCTTGTAAACCCCCACCAAAAAGACTGTAAGTTATAACCTTGACGTGTATGTGGCATCATAACTTCTGAACGGATGGACGGATTTCTTTTTTTGTTTGAAATCTGACGTGATTGAGATGGAGCTTAGCTATATTATATAGAGGTTTTGTCGAGGGTTATTGTTTTTTTATTTTAGGATTATTTATAAACTAATTCCACACGGCGTTAAATGTAATTTTATTCCATAGGTGAAGCTGCTGACAACAGCTAGCAAAAGCCTTGCCATTGATTACAGCCGACTGTATTATTAACGATTGCCCGCTCTAATTTATTAACCACCATATTATTAAAATATTCATGTTCCAACATAACTTATTTGTCTCCCAATTTAGCCGTTACTCATTACGTAAAAAATGGGTTGATTAAAATATGGAATTGAATACTAGTATAATCCGAGGCTTAACTAGCGAGCACTGCGTCATTATTCCAAATGAAGATATTACAGCATTTAGTTTTTCATGAAATATGCTTTAGCTTTTTCATACTTCAACTAATTTCTATAACTATTTTTCTTTGCCAAGGCTGCTGCCGCTGAGTCTGAGTACTGAAAGGTCTTAGAAATAACAGAGGCATTTGATGGCATTATGGATGGAAGAAAAATAATGTACGAATCAAGTGTTTTTGCTCCGTAGCATCGTAGAGAACCATCTGGAAGTGGTCCCGAAGGTTTTTTGTGGTTTTGTGGATATCGAAAAAAAGTTTGATAGGGAAACTTTGGGACATTTTATGGGATAGACGGGTCCATGCTGTTTACTGTGCAGCCTATGAAAAGCATGTGTGCGGGTGGATGGCAACATATCGCCTTGGTTTGATGTTAACATTGGCGTCAAGCAGGGTTGTGTGTTGTCAGCACGCTTGTTTACCTTATATTTGGACAAATATCTTCAGAGGTTAAGATCAATGAACGTGGGAATACGTATGGGTGACCAAGTGGTGAACTGCCAGCTTTATGCAGATGATTTTGTACGTTTGGACTCTACACTATCTGAACTACAAGTAGTGGTTGGTTGGCAATAAGGTTGGCATTCCACAATCAAATCTCTCGGATATTATCCAAGGGTGGTATCAAGAGTCTCCGAAACGTTTTACGTAATTAGATAGCGAATAAGCTGGCTGCTGTTGTGATGTTGTGGCAACCGTCATTAACAGACACCATGGACGCTACTAATCACATATTCTACCAGTAAAATACAACAACACTTTGTATGTCGATATGATAGCTGTCAAATTTATTTAAACAAAAAAATCAAGACCCCATCTTTAGGTTGGCAATGTACAATTCACTCTTTTGATGCGAGAAGTAGTAACTAAGTTTGTATACTTCTTATCGTCGGTGTTTGGTGGAATTCCATTATTGAAACAATTTATTCACAACACTTGTTGTTGTTGTTATATAGCCCTGATGATGTTTGTATAGCGAAACCAGTTGGCTAAGCTATAAAAATAAAAAATATATTGTGGAAATTACAAGTGTTGTGAATAAATTGTTTAGTAACTAAGTAGCTGATATAAATATCCTTGGACAAATTACAAAAAGTGATTATATCCCCGAGTCCCAAAGTAAGCATATCATATCCGTATTAGGGTTATTAACCTACACGATAGGTGTTTAAATGGAAATAGGAATAAATATAAGAAACACCCGAAAATAAAGATATCAAACTAACTTAGAAACAAGAACACGATGAATTACAAGATAATGTACGATTTAAATTCGACCATAAAGTGTTTTTGTTTACAAATACGTTGTTATTATATAGTTTGTGTTGGTATTCTTTCAACGAATACATGTTTGTAGAGAATACAACGGATTTGAAAGTGAACGTACAACAAATGAGTTATTTCTGACTTTTATGTGAATAAATCATTCACTGCAACGTTTAGATCGGTTTTATGTTTATGCTCGTGTTATGACTCCATTCTTCATTACTTATCTAGTCTTTATAGTTATTTAGTCAAGATTTGAAGCGAGCCCCGACTGTCAGGACCGCGTCAGTTGATCACTTCCCTCACATGTTTCTGTTGCTTGCCAATACATCGTAAACTGGTTGGGTCGTAAATTCAACCATTATTGATGAGCATTAAATTGGACAGTTTACAGCCAGGTCGCTACAGTAAGGGAGTTTTGTGACTTTGGATACACCCTATGAATAATTCAGGACGGTTTTTTTTGTGAAAATTTTATGAAGTATTCATTATGTTATAGGTACCTAAAATTTGTGCAAAAATATTAACTTAACGGATCACTTAACATACAAAGTTTGCCTTGAAACCTACCAACACTACATACAATGTTTAAAATACTCTAATCAATCAATACATTTCTTTAAAATAAAATCGGTATTATAAATGATATACGCTTTCTTTTCGAACTATATAATTTACAAAAAACATGAAAGTTTTGATATTACCAGAGATTAGTAAATATAAATTGTCTTTGATATTACATACCATTGTAAAAATATATTATTATATAATAAAACTATTTCAATTATATAAAATTGCTACTTTAAAACATTTTTTTCATAATATTTTTTCTCTACTGGTCAATCAGCAACTTTCTGTAATAATAGGCATAATAGGTTGTGAACAGAATTTAACGCGATACAACATATTTTTTCGTATAGTACTCGTACATTGAAAACATTTGTTTGTAAACACGAGTATTTAAATTTAAGGTCACTAGTCGTTGTCAAAAGCCCAAAAGATATAAATGTCAAATTGAATGTTTTGCAATTCAGATAAAACGCGCATTCTGTACAGCCTTCTCGGATGTAATATATTATAATAATTTGAGAATTTTTGAAGTGAAAACTTCTGTAGCGGCGCTGCGCACTTTTTTTGGAATGGGTAAAAACTTCTAAACTCGTGTCAGGACACGTGACCTGATCGAAAATTCGTAAAATGGCGCAGAGCGCATGCGCGAATAAGACGGCGCAGGGCGCTTGCGCGAATATTCGTATTGTCATGTTTTCGTACGATAGCGTAATAAATGAATATTGTATACTACCACATAAATGATTGTATTTTCAAACTGATAATTAAAGAATTTCGTGCAAAATTAATCCATAACCATTCTAAAAGATAAAAATGCACAATGTCAATATTCAAGTTTTCACTTCTGCCGGCACTCCCGGAGTACAACCAGTTTTTTATTATCATAATATTTTCAGCCTTTTTTGATGATCTGTCAATATTTTACCCGAATTCAAGCTTATTTCTTCTTATTTGTAGATCTTAAAAAATAGAATTGTCGATTCAAAACACATATTAACATATATTATACACAAAGAGATAAAAAAGTAGTTGTATACCTAGTTAATGGCAGTACAGATTGTTAAAATATAAATATAATTTAGGTAGACTTCCGTCATGAATGAAATCATGACGCTCCTTTGTAAAATATTTTTAAATTAATTAATTAAATTAATAATACTGATATTGAGATGTTTCATAACATAATATTTTAATAATTACTATTTAAGTTTTATGCTTGTTGCACTCAGGGTGGATTTGGACCATGTCCTTTATTTACTTTATAAGTATCAAAGTAGCTTTTTTTTTCATTGCTTAACATATTAACCTACTCTTTTTTTCATTTATTAAAACAAAATACAAATAGCTTTGCAACAACCTTATACTCGTTAATTATTCATAGCTTTTTATTGTAAAATCTTTGGCATTTCCAATAGCGAGGGCACTGGCGCACATGTCTTGTTCCGGGCAGTTCCACAATAGAGTAGTGAGAGTTAAAAATGTTCACAAAATCGAACAACTACCTATTTGCTTATAATGCACTCTTTCTTTATACGACCAATTAAACTTCAACTTTGCTGATTCACAATCGCTTCTTCCTTTCTTCGCTCACTTCTTTTCTTCATTGTATCAGCTCTTCTCATGATGTCATCTTTACAAGGATTAAAACAAAATAAGTAAATATATGTATGAGCATATTTTGATACAGTTAACCTAATTCAATATGGAATAATATTTCTGAAGCTCGTCGTTCTGGATAGATCGCGAATTAAATGGTTATTGATGGGCGTTAAATTGGACACTTTATTGACGGGTTACTTTTCGCAAAGAAAATCCATTCATTTGAATACCTAGACCCTTTTAAAAAAAGGGAACGGAGTTTTCGTTTTATTCCTAAATTGTGAACGTTTTATATAAAAAAAGGGTGTAACGAAGAAACAAAGTGTTGATGAGTTCACGAATTCCAATCAAAAACAATATTATTATTTAGTTACTCTCTAAATTAGAAATTGACAATGATTTAGCAATCATTTGATGGCGACAGGAAAAGTATAGTCCGGTGAAATTGAAAAAACCGCGAGGCTAGCAACATATTTGCCATTTCAAAACAAAAGACAGGAATATTTAAGGCAAAGGTAGTAAATCAGGCGAATATTTGCAGAAATAGTCTATTTAACTCATGGATTAAGCCAGCCTTTCCCAAAGTGGGCGATAACGCCCCCTTGTGGGCGCTGGAAGCCTAGAGGGGGGCGGTATAAATCTTGAAAAAAATGATTTTTTTTAAACTAGGCGCAACAAATATGTTATTGAGGTTATTGACAAGAAAAAAACGAGGGGGGGGGCTACAAAACAACTGATTTTCAAAGTGGGCGTTACATGAAATAAGTTT
Source organism: Calephelis virginiensis (assembly GCA_002245475.1). Lineage (NCBI taxonomy): Eukaryota > Metazoa > Arthropoda > Insecta > Lepidoptera > Riodinidae > Calephelis > Calephelis virginiensis. The sequence continues at coordinate 90,175 of NJDC01001728.1, read as the reverse complement.
GGGAACCTCTGGATTAAGCTATTAAATAAATATTTCTCGAGGAGTATGAAAACATGATGCTAAAACCTCAGTTGCTACCGCTAGGAGATATCTCATAGAATGTCCTGCTAAAATAATACATGACTTAACAAGCTTTTAAGTGTCAACGTTTGCGAATATTTACTTAGGGTCATGATATAATGTTACATTATTTTCGTATTAATGAATATGTAGGTATATAAATTAATAGGTAAATTCATGACAGGTACATGTACACAATCTTTTTCTTGCTCTTATACTGTGCTTAAAATATATTAGACCACTGTCACCTAATTAATCCTTTTATTTTATCAATTTCCTTCGATAAGTTTGACAAACATCATGAAAATCGTACTGCAGTGCTATGATATCGACGCCGACATAAATATAAAGTTGGTAGCTTTATTTTTATGTACCCACTGTATGGTTATAATTTTATTATACGTAGTCTAGGTTATCAGTCATAGTGAGTAGTCAATATGTCAAAGTCAATAATATAATCTGTTTAAATTATAAATATTGTTAAGTTTATTTTGTGATGTAGGTAATTATTTGTATATGGATAACTTTATTTAGGTAAGTAACATTGACGTGTTTTAAGAGTAAGATGCCTTACCTACAAAATAAAAATAATTTGAATTTGCCGTGCCGGCTGAATTGTGGTTGCATAGCTAACATCAGCATGACAGTGGCATAAAAATAGTTTCACTTGGCATGTTTACAGCTCTAATGTGGGCACATATGTTGAACCGGTACAAATAGATAGGTCAATGTCTCGGACTAAATGGAGCACGCTACGATATGATCGACGAATTAAAATTATTACGTTGGAGCAGCTGCCCAAGTTGAAGTGTATGCGCTGATGACGGGATTGCCTAAAATCGAATTTTACCAGCAAACACTAAAGTGGTCCTAAATTTTATCAGTCACATCTCTACTGGTTGTAAAAATGTAAATTGGATAATTTTAAAAGTTAAATCTAAAATAGATCGGTCCGCTTCAATTTGCAACACCCTAATAGGGTACATATGTCCTTTAAAAACTATTGGGAATAATTGTAATACCTTTTTTGTGATATATGAAGCAATAAATAATTGACTGATTGATTGATTAAAATGACGTTTGTTTATTTTTTACGTTAATATTTTGTCGCGGGATTTTTAAACCCGTATCTTCATGCCCGTATTCCCGAAGATTTAGGCAGAGGTAAAACCGCCCTGGTTGTACCTCTGCCACCCACGATTAGCCGAAGACACTAAGTCACAAAATAGGATTGGTGGCAAACCTATTTCCTATCAGGCACATACGGGCAACGTTATCTTAGAAAATTTAATGAATAAATTTTCTAATTGTTGACTGACCGGGGATCGAACCCGGGACCTCATGAAATCAAGTCCAACAACTGCATCGCTACACCACAGACGCGATAAATTTAATAAGTCGGTAACAAGAGTATTTATAAATTTTATGGATCAATTTGAATAATAAGTCTAGCCCAAATATATATTCTTCAAAACCTTAAGAAAATTGGGACAATATTGAAAAAATATGTTAATTTTAATGTTTTTGTAACAAGGGCTCGTTCCATTAATTTAGATAGTGTGCTTTGGAAATTTTAGTCGTAAATATCACTTCTTCTTTGATTCAGATTGAGTAATTATACTAAACTACATATAAAAATCTATCCTGTTGACCAAGTTTATACATTCTTTTTTTTTATGATACTGGATGGCAAACAAGCAGACGGATTTCCCGATGGTAAGAAATTCACGCCGCCTATAGACACCAAAGGTAGCAATCGTGCGTTGCCAACCTGAGGTCGGGATGTTAGGCCTCGAGCAAAAGTAAGTTAACCGGCTACCTTACCCTCCAAACCGGAAGACGTAATGACGTTATGGCGGCAGGAATAGGTAAGGCGGTGGTACCAATCCGGGCGAGTCGCTGTTAAACTCCACCACCTAAAACTCTTTTTATGATATTAAGAGACAAATCATATGCAAAGATACTTCCTCAAAATAAGCAATTATAATAAACCGTTGCTTGTATTGAAGGTTAACCAACTGAAATAAGGAAACAGCTGGATTTAATGAATCGAGCAGGACGTGTTTGGTCTACGAGCATTGACCGGTTTAAATCTTGACCCTCGTAAAACCCGAGCCGTTTCAAATTGAAACCCTCGAAACTACAGAAAGATACGAAAAACAGTATCCAGACACCGACGCTTTTGTTTCTCTTTCAAACAAAGAGTTTGAGGTTTACATTTTGAATAAAATTTTAGATGAGTGAACAAAAAAAATATTCAATTTTATTTTCGGTTATATCTAGAAAAACGCGACGGCAGTTTCTGTGCTATAAATATTCAGATGCTAGAAATACAAATTTTGAATGAAATCTGAAACTGCTGCTTCCAAACGCTTACGAAAGATTTACATATTTATTGTAAATACGGTTTCCAAACATGAGAAATTAACATATTAATTTACAATAAAATTTTCTGTTACATACAGTAGTACTATTTAAATTATGCGCTTAGTCTATATTCGTCAAGTTTTGGAAATCCGAATGTATTTTAAAGATATCTGTTTAGAGTTGTTATTACACATAATTAATCATTTCGCTAAAATTTGTTTTAAAATAAAAGTGTAAAGAGTAAAATTGTAAAGCGCAGATTTGAATAGTATCTAGTACTGTAAGCTAGAGAATTTTAATGTATAGTGGAGTAAATGCCCAGTCTCGACCATAACGCATCAGAAGCATGGATTTACATTAAAAACCTGTATTTAGATTCTGCAGATGCTCTACTGTAAAGTACATGTACGTGTCGTTGGTTGCTTTTACTTAGTCGGTTAATGCCACTTCTTGGATGTTTTTAATTACAACAAAGAATTTTTACAATTTTTTTTGTTGTAAGGATAAAAGGAAAATTTTTTTAACAAAGGTTTCCATAAGTGCTTCAATAAAGATCGTATAAATTTTCCTAGAAAAATGTATACTTTTTGGCTAACTTCATGTTGAAACTTTTAATTTTGGTTTCCACAACTTTTTATACTGGGTTTTAGCCTCATACAATTTTTATTTGTTTTTTTCTAAGCTATATTCTGTTTTACTGACATTTTACTTAAAAAACGTATTTTCTATTAGCGTTATTCATGAAAAATATTGTTTTTTTTTTGTTGAAAATTTGAAAATGTCACTAGCGGATAAGTCGGAAAAAGTGGTTTGGATAGTACCAATCCGAGCGAGTCGCTGCGAAACTCTACCACCTAGTAAGATGTCACGGTGTCAGTGACGGTAAGCCTATGCTCGCCGTTTACGAGCTGCCTAGCAGGAAGGCAGATAGTCTATTCTGCAAAGGAGCCTGGACCAACACAGGGAAAATGATTTTCGGACCTTTTACGTAATCATAATGTAATAAACTCGTACAAACAGCAACTACTTAACTGATTTTTACCAACTTTTGTACCTGTCTGTAACTTGGTTTAGTTTAAACCATTAAAAAACAGGAAAGTCCCTTTTTTATTTTTATTTTATATCCCTTTATTTATTTTTATTCACATTTTTTTATATCATTATAATATATCAACGGATTCTCGGGGAGAATTATACAAGTTTAATACGCGGAAGAAGACACAGGCTAAAGATTTTATATTTGAATATTTTGAAATTTTGAAGTCCCAGTTTTTTGACGCAATTGTATGATATTATATTCTATGTATTCCTACTTACTTAGAAATATAGAAGTAGAAATGGAAAAAAATATTGTACCTAAGTCTATTCCAAAACACAAGATATGAGATTTACAAATTGGTTTCATAAAATACAACTTTAGACAAAAAAGGGGGCATTATTCCAACAAACCTTTTCTACTTAATGATAAACGCAAAACTTTACGTGACATTTAATTTTAAATTTTGGATTTGCAATATCGCCTGCTGAAAAACGTTTTATGGTCACGTACGTCATACATCTAGATAAGTACACTTGGGATCATTATAGACAGCAGTCTCATGAGTTTGAGGTTAGTGACCACAATCAAACAGCCCAAGGCTTGACAGTTAAGCGGTTGCCAGCGATGAATCTCAATATTGTTTCTCTTTCTTGTATAAGTTGACAATAAAGTTCAAAACATAAATATCACCCGCGGCTTACGCACGTACAGCTGCGACTGATAGTGTGAACATGCCATCCGCGGACGCTTCGACACAGAACTCACGGAGCGATTCTTGATCGCGCCCGCGGCGGTCGCGGTTCTGCGATATATTTCAAAACTCACGAGGCGGGTAATTTTTGCGGTCCTGCAGCCGCCGCGGTTGAAATTATCGCCCGCAAACTTGGCGGTTGATAATCGCGCGGCCGGCGGTTGCGGTTAAATAATTAGTACAAATAGTATAAAATGGTCGCCCGCCAAGCGACCGCAGAGCACGCGGTCGCAACCGCGATCGCCGCCCGCACGATTAACGGGCAGACGACCGCTCGCATCGCAAACAACCGCAGGCGCTGCGCGAGTGAAAATCGCGTCGTGAAATGTGATCTTACTTTTTGCATATAAATCTACATTCTACGGAATCTGCGGGCCCGCAACCGCCGCGGTCGCGGGTAAAAACCGCGCCGTGAATTCTTAGTCTTACGACTGACATAAACATCCAGCGCGTCAGATATCTTTCGGACGTCCGAACGCTCAAGCTCATGTCCGCGACTTACGTCCGATAGTTTGCACGGCTCAGTGTACTTTAATTATCTAGATACCCTTAAGTCGCGGCTGTTTCCAACTTAACAATTTAATTGTCCTATTTCGGATAATTTAATAAGCGTTACCTACACTTTCAAGCTACACTAGCACAATCGGGTTTGTTACAACGCTTATAATAGATATATCTTAAGAGCCACTGGACATATTTTTACAATATTTGATTTAATAGATTCATTTTAGTCCCGAATAGCAGAATGACTAATAAAAAATCACATTGAACGGGAAAGATAACTAGCTGATTATGATGAAAAAAATGTTGCTGAGTGTAGGCATTCATAACTCAAACATTTTATTACAAGATGTTACAGTGATTGCGAAATAAATCCAGAATAAAATGTAAAAACATCAATACACGTGTGTACAAATGTTCGTGGTTACTCATATCTATTTTGCTAGAGCTGTCAGATCAACGTAAGCGGAATCGACATTCGCGAGGACTGACGAAAGAGTTAATATTAAACTAAACATATGATATGCGGTAGCCCTGTATCAAGGCGATGACGAAAATACTCGTCTTGACCTACGCTGCCTTAGATCATTACCATGTCGCGATCGCGTCTGAAGGTCTTAAATCCGGGTGGTCTTATGTTAATAGTATAACACGTGATGCCAAAACTTTGGACCCCTTTTTACGAAAATTGCGCGGAGCAGGCGCATAAAATTTGGCACACTTATAGTTTATGTGTAGGAAAAGTGCAGAACGCTAATATTTTTTAATAATAATGCTTATAAAGTACACTAAATCAATAAATAAATCATTGCACTCAACTCAACTCGAATGCGATTTGGTGTTCTCTATGGCGAGTGCTTCGACAAAGTTGGCGAAGGACAAGTGACAAGTGGTTTTGTTTCTCGTGTTCGGACCCTATTTGTGATCTGGTCGCGGAGGTGGGAGGTGGGAACTTTAGGTAGGGTTGTCACATGTAAAGAACGTAACAATTTATATTGTTTCCCGAGCTCTTCCTATGTTCGTATTCTGGTCGCGGAGGTGGGTGGTGGGAACGTCAGTTAGGCTTGTCACATTCTGTGTCGTTTGGAGGATTATTTGCCACAACAGTTACACTGCTTACGCGGAATTAGCAAAATAAAGGCTTATTTTACATCTGTTATAGTGGATTTCCGCAAAGTAACGCCTGATTCAATAAAATAAATCATTACCCACACTACCATGCATTTGACACACACAAACAAATATATTGATAATAACGATAAAAGATCACAGATGGCGCACTAACTATTCATAAAGTTTAGTAGTTGGTCTTGAGTAATGAAGATGGCGTTCTTATCACCAAGATATTAAAATTTATTATGGTCGAATTTCGACCAATGGGCGACCACTAGTATAAATAATTTTATTATGACTTGATGGTTGATTTTATAAACAAAAACGTCAAAATGTATAAAATAATGGAATGAAATGGAAAGAAATTCACGCTGCTTAGAGACACCAAAGGCGGTAATGGTGCGTAGCCAACCTGAGGCTGGGATGTTAGGCCTCGAGCAAAAGTAAGTTTACCGGCTACCTTACCCTCCAAACCGGAACACATCATGACGTTATGGCGGCAGGAATAGGTAAAGCGGTGGTACCAATCCGAGTGAGTCGCCGCGAAACTCTACCAACTAGTCAGATGTCACAGTCACGGTGCTAGTGACGTCTTGATTTTTGAACTCGGGAGGGGAAGGGTTTGAGAGAGCTTTTTCCCTGCTTCTTAATCACTTAAGCATATAGCTTCATTTATGTGTTGAAATTTAACAAGGTAAAAGGTCCGTAGAAGTGACGGATACGGTATTTTTAATTTTTATTTTGATGCGGTTACACAAAAGACGGAAAACGTTTGGTTGTAGGCATGAAGTGCTATTGAGTGTTGAGTGCCTCCGAGTTGATGGCTACTTACATAACACCAGAACAGATTTGTTTAAATACATTGAGTACGTATTGTTGAGCGATATTGCTACTCAATACAGTTTCCTTAGTAATAGACGAATATTGTATAGAAACTAGCTGACCCAACAGCGTTTTTCTGTCTTAAGGCCTCATACTTAGTCAGCCAGAAGAGCCAATCAGCGCACTCCCTCGTTCCATGATTACATGTAATCTATGAAATATTGCGCTCTAAAGTAAATGTCTTAAGCTCCAAATCACTATTTTTGACACTATAAAAGTAATTTGAAAACAAATATAAAAACTGAAACAGTTATCTTTTAGGTATAATACTTATGTTTATGTTAAATCTGGTGTCGATATTTTGATAATTGAAGTAGACAGTTGGGTTTTGCTTTCAAAAAAGGGTTAACTTTTTGATTTTTTTTCTATCGAGCAAAGTGAAATGAATCGTGTTTTGGAAACACTAATCTTATAAAGCATATTAATGTTAATCTTGTGTATTTTCGTCGCCAAGATCCATAATTGCTTTGTATGAAAAAAACAGTATATTGCTGACGTATTTTAGCATACATGGCCCATTAATTATGAATATTGGACTTTTAATACCTACTTCTTAATACGCCGTACTAACGCCCTTTTTCCATTGATAAATTATATTTATTTGTACGTATTTTTTAATAATGAATATTAACTGTAATACTAAACTTAATTTATAAGCAACTTAATTATTACGTTTGTTTAATATAATATTTAAATATTCGAAATGCCTTCATAGACAGATTGTTGGAATTTTCATATTATGAAATTACTAATATTTGAGCTAACCATGATCTATACCTGAAACTAAATCTGTTCCTGCGCTGTCACTGTGTGCAGAATACAAAACCCAAAACAAGGATTTAATTTTTTATGACTGTATGTTCGCGCTTTTCACGCAAAAACTACTAAATGGATTTTTACCAAATCCTGTATAGCGTATAGTCCTAGTCAATAGTTAATATACCTTTTACAGCGGAAATCTTTATGTCTGATTACAGTTCACGTGCAAACGATTGAACACATTTTTACCAAATCTTGTGTAGCACTCAGTAACATATAGCCGAGTCAATATTTGAGATACCTTTTCCGGCTTGAATGGATGGATGTTTTTTACACTTTCACGCAAAACTACTAACCGGATTTGATGAACTTCCAAGTAATACAATTTTTAAATCACAAACATAAACTACAATTTGTAATTTTTTGTGTAATTTAGAACGCAAGTGAAGCTGTGGGTCGAAGTTAGTGGAAATTATAATATCTGTAAATAATCGCTTGGTGTAATTGTAATTGATGACATTTGTAAGTATAATTAATCCGATCTAATTACCTCAGGATTATCCCACTTGTTACAATATGTTGAGTATTTAATCCTCGTTTAACGATTTTAAGTGATTTACTTGGGTATACCTACTGGGTGTAGGGAGTAAGTTACCATTACCACTTTAACGTCTTTAAAGTGTACTTCTCCTGGGGGGTTACCATAAGCTCTTAATACAATATTATTTCCATAATACTAATTGTCATCGGAGAAAGACAACTTTAAATTTGCTTATAATAGAGAACATTTAGC
>NJDC01001728.1:44898-60059 GCA_002245475.1 Calephelis virginiensis | reverse complement strand
TTCAAACAAATGCTGAAGTATTAAGAATTACACACTTCAGAAATAGTAAGAAGCTACATGTGCCTAATCAAAAACTTAATATTTATAAAAATAATGTATATTGCATGTCCATTCGTATATATAACCATATATTCATCCGCTTCCAAGCCTACTTGATCTTCCTGAAGTTAAACTTGTGGCCGCAGTGGTTTAAATTTAGTACCATAGAATCGTTTTGTAATAACGTTTTTGATAGTTCATGGTTTAAACTAGGTACTAAAGTCAGTACTGTTTTTAGACCTCGTTTTAGAATACGGCGGGTAGAGTGTAGGCTATTGCTAAACTAACAATATACTGTTTAGGTTTACTTTTTTCGATTGAAAATGAAATACCTCTTTTTTAATTGTAGAAATAATCTCCGTTTTCTGATTATTTATTTATTTTATTCAAATAAAAAACGTGAAATAGTTAGAAAAGTAGCCACAAGACGGCAAGCGTAAAGATAAATGATAAATAAGCGTGTAATGATAAATTCTAACAATTCATTTAATTATAACGTTTTGACGACATCAGTCCTTTTTCAGCAGTAGAAAAACGCTAAAATGATGATAAATGATAAAAAATACCTTTATCCGTTAGTCGCCGATCTACTTAACAAAGAATACCTTACCTTATAAAGAGCCAAGTCACAACCTAAATTTATGACCCGACCACTGACATTTTTGTGTCCGGAAATTTGATTTGGCTCAACTCATATTGAAATAGTTTATTCCTGCATATACGGATTCAATTTTAAGGTAACGCAGCGTAGGCTAAATTTACCACGAAACGTCGATAAAGGGCATAGATTATTTGTAGCAAATTTGCTACGAAATTAACTCTACGGCATATTGTGCAAAGTTTCAACTTTCTTTTTGTATTGAAATAAAGAAACAAATTTAAAAATGAATATCTTGTCGTTTGTAACTTTTGTTGCTTATTAATGATGATTAAAATATTCTGTCGTGTTATTATTAAAATGTAACTACGATTCATACATTTTTTATTATTATTATTAACAGCTTATTCGTGACCAGGGTGCAAATATTTTAAAATTCTGCAGTAGGTATAATCCAATCTAAGTATGGATTTTCGCAAAGTAACGCCTTCTTCTATCATTTTTCTGCAGAATAACTTGCAAAAATAACGACCAGTTCTGTTACAGGTGAGTTGCTGTAATTCGATAATTTTGGCCTATTTTAGGACTTAATGCAAAAATCCCCAAATATACTGATATTTTTTTTAAATAATGAAATCGAACGTGTATCGTTAATGCCCTTTACAAAAAGAAAAAAAAATGTTTTAGAAAGTGTCAAGTCATGGCTTCATTTTATGCCTTGACTATTGACGAATGGTGTCGGAATCTTAGTGATGCGTAAAAGAAATTACACCATTTGGACAGCGGTATGCGAAATTAAGAAAATAAAAGTCTGTATCAAACAGACTTGCGGTTGACCATACAACATCAGGTGAAGGTTCGATGCGAAAATGAAATTTTCTTCTTAATGCTTTCTTTAGGATTTGCACAAGCACACGCGGCGAATTGGCTTAATTTTAAATTTTACTGTTTTAAGGTCGCGACCTGCTTCCACGCTCGAGATATTCAAAAACAAAAGTGAATTAAAAATGGCGGCCCCTTACATCTGGTGCTTTTGCTCTTCACTTTTTCCAGGCGTTCAAATCTTCTTTCGCAATCGAACGTAAGGATTTCGGAAGGATAATATTAACAGGGAAAAAAAGCAAATACAGCGGTAACACTTAGTTTGGCTCAACCCTATATCATTTTATATTGAAATGGTTTATTCATGCATATGTGGATTCAATTACTAGACTGTGTAGGCTACATTAACCGGAACGGGGCGAGAAAGGTCAAAGGTATGTAGCGGATTGCTACGAAATTAACTCTACGGTATCTCGTGCTACGAAACAGCATTCTCTTTATGAATGTATAATTTTCGAACAATGGCGTAGATTTATTTGTGTTTGTAACAAAATATAAAATGGTTAAAGTAGATATTTTGTCTGATAGCTTAAATATATTGTCAATAGACATTGTAACATTTTCCTATACAGCGTAATGTTACTGGAACTTCCCTAATGCTTTTGTGTAAGCTTAACTAACATCTCGTCTCTATGGTCTAGCGGTTCAGTTGTTGGACTTGAATGCAAGAGGTCCCGGGCTCGATTCGCGGATCGGGCAACAAAAAGAAAAATGTTTGGGTTTTTCCAATTTTGTAATTAAAAAAAAGGCGGGTTGCACACCGGGAGTGCCGGCAGAAGTGAAAACTTGAATATTAATGTTGTGCATTTTTGATATTTTGGAATGGTTAGGGAATAATTTTGCACGATAATTATCAGTATGAAAGTACTATCATTTATGCACAAATATTATTTTCATATCAATCACCTTCGTTTGGCTTGACAAAAACTCGCTAAAGTAAGACCACGTGACAGCTAGGAGCGTCGTCATATTATCGGTACAACATGGGTACAACGAATATTGCTCGTCTACACATAAAGCTTATTTTCAAGATGGAACAAATAGAGCAATGTCTGTTGATATTATACGTATCTGCTATCTGTGAGAATGTAATGGTAGGTATATTGCGGCGTATTATCCATTGCGCATCCTATACTCTTCGAAAATATCTAAGCTATACAAAAACAGCAATAAATATACGTTTTATTTTAGATCTCGCGCCGTTTTATTCGCGCATGCGCAGTCTTACGTTCCGACGATCTGACGCGAGTTTAGAAGTTTTTACCAATTCCAAAAATAGTGCGCAACGCCGCTTAAAAAGTTTTCAAAAACGTTGCTCGGGATTGGATATGTGCCTGGTTGAGTGTCCTGGTTATGCCTCTGCCTACCTCTTCGAAGATATGGGCGTGAAAATTATTTTTTTAACCAATGGTATGGTGAAAGGCAAACCGCTCCGGAGTAAGGCGATGTGGATTTTAAATTTCAAATATCACAGCACGGAGATTCGTTGGTAGTGTGTTTTTGCAGTTTTTGTATACATATTAAGATTTGTTAGTACAAATTTAAAATCTGCATCACCGGACGCCTCTTACGAATTTCGAAATTGGAATAAGTGCAAGGGTTTTTAATTGTGAAAATAGGTTGCTGATGTCACATATAAAAAATAAAGTTTTATCAACATATTAGACAAATTTACTTACACTAATAAAAAAGTATCTTCACTACTCTATCGACGAAGTAGTATGCAGAAAAACAGACCACCCATGACTAGACATAGACGCTAAGAAGTAATGATTTATTATAGGTGGTATTTCTATTAGCTCACCGGAAACACATCCAATCCCGGGCAACACTGTTTTTATTAGAAGGCAAATACATCACCAGACCACAGAAGTAATAGACTAAGTGATAGGTGAGAATATAATAGGACTAATATACCTATTTCAATTCATAATACTAAAATTAAAAATTCAATATCTCCCAACAAAATCTTTAGGTTTTTAATGTAGCTAAGAACCATCTCGACAGCGTTATTGTTCAAACAATATTTCGATTTCGAAATCGATTCATTCATGAAAAAGTTACGATGACATAATATAAACAAAAGCATAACCACGACAAACTAGTAACACCTATCTTTTTTAACAAAATATTAACAATAACATGACGTGGGAATGAACAAATAAAGTATTTAAATTTATATGAAATAATTACAAAAGTAATAAACTAACATGATCTTTTGTAAATCTATAAACAAGAGTAAGTACTTCAATAGGACGAGGCTGAAGTTTGGTCGTGGGTACAAGTTGTGGGTTCAAGATATTTGAGTAGGCAAATATTATAAATGCTCCTGAAATAACTCAATCTGATAAGAAATAATTACAAAAATATCCTACTAATTTTATAAATGCGAAAGTTTGTATGTATAGATGGATGTTTGTTACTCTTTCAAGCTTGAATGGCTTAACGGATTTATTTGAAATTTGGAACACAGATAGATTGTGACCTGGATTAACGAATAGGCTACTTTTAATTCCGATCGCACAACGGGTTAATGTGAAAACGCGGGTGAAGCCGCCCGCTACAGCTAGTTTTAACATAAAATATGAATAGTTTGACAAAATTTTCTGACGTACTTATAAGATAGAAAGCAGTCAGCTCTTCTGATGGTAAGAGACACCATGGTGGTTGTAGATACTCTGTAGGTTACGGTTGTTCTTTGCCATCACGAGACCCGTGTGCTTGCTGATCGCACGTATTTAAAAAAAAATTATGTACACCTAGGTTTAATTGGATCTTATTAATGTGTCGCTATCTCATTGCCTATGAAAGACTACCAGCTACACTACCCTCCAAGCTCCATCACTGAAAACGACAAAGGCTATATATACTAATTATTATAACAGTACTAGATGTAAGACTAAGAACTCATGGAGCGGAGGAGACGAACATTGACTTGGTGTTCTGATGAGCGTGTCACCGTCGCCACCGGTCTAGGCGACGAAGACCTCTCTTACGCCCGGCGCCTAACGCCGAGCGACGAGCCGCCACTATTCCTCCACCTAGTCCACCCAGTAACCAGAACGCAGCACCAAGTCGAGGTACGGTCTCCCGGGAGACGGCCCTTGTTGCTGGCGTTGTAGGGAACAGTCCAATCCATCTAAATATTGATGTCTCGGGTTGAGCACTCTGCTCGGCCCACAAAGCCCGGTGAAGTTGTAAAAACCGCGAGGTTGGCAACACATTAGTCATTCCAGAAAAAAAAAAAGCGTATTCTGTGTCAAATATTTGACATGATACACTGAACAGAGACGGATTAATCTAAACTGAGTACTTTACGTCTTAATAATTATTGGAAATGACATTAGTTAACAAGCAGACGGATATCCCAATAGTCCTAGATTTCCAGATAACAATGGTGTAATACTAACCCCAGGAATAAGTGAGTATGTCCCTTGCAAAAGTAAGTTTGCCGGTTTCTCTGTTCTACACACAGGGACAAAACAGTGATGAACACAGAAGTTGCAGCGGCAGGCACGTTGGCAGGACAGGTGTTAGTACGTTATTAGTAAACATTAATATTTATGTACTCGTATATACTTAATTAAAATAATTAGAGCAATTTGTTTTTTTAGTAATAACGTGCTTAGGGTCGTCCCGCGTTTGCCACAAGCGCTCAGTAGCGATAGCATCTTTGTTACCGTTATCAAACCGATCATTTGTCAACATAAAAAATGATAAAGAAACAAAAACTGATGAATAAAATTGAAAATGACAATCGACGTCACAGCGCGAGGTGCAGTCAATTCGTAATACATTATTAAAAATAGGTTAGTAAAACTTCATGACCGTGTTACCGAAGAAGTAGACAGAGGTACAACAAAGGCGGAGGTACACCATCAGCTGAAGGCACTTTACCCACACAATGTGATAGGTGGCAAACCTATCGCCATCCCGGCACTTATTCAACCAAAAAACGAGGATTTTTTTAGAAAATTGAAAAAGACAAACAATTTTAAGTCAGGACTTGTACTTCAGAAGTCATGTAGTCATCACCAACACTGGACTAAATCACAGGGGTGATCAGAACATTATTAGAATTTAAATGATTTTCTTTATAAAATGACTACAAAATAGTAATAACATTTGCATATAAAATAGTAGCTTATAAGTATCTTTAGGCCCATATTCCCGAAGGAGTTGGCAGAGGCACAACCAGGGCACTCACGGCTAAGTCCCACAATGTGATAGGGCAAGCCTATCGCCAACCGGGCTCATATCCAATCTCAGACAACGTTATTTTTATTAGAAAATTGAAAATATACATTTTCTAATTTTTTTGTTGCCCTACCCGGAGATAAAACCCGGGACCTAAAGAAGTCAAGTCCGACGCCGGACCGCTAGACCTCAGAGGCAACTAATAGTAATCTTATGTAACATAAAAATAAATCGCTAAATTTGTTGCTAAGCGCATAACTTTTAAACGTCTGGACCGATTTAGCTAATTCTTTTTTTATTGTATTGGTTATTTTTTTGTTATATTTTTGGGAGAAAATTTTTATAAAGAGAAAAACCTGGAAAATTGCAGAGTAAATGGAAAAAATAACACTGTTTTGTAACAATAACAAGTAACACTGGAACGAAGTTCGCCGCGACAGCTAGTTTATCATAAAATATACTTTCACTGGCTAAATGTAATTCTGATAATGGTACAAGTGGCCGTGAATTAATGCGTGGCTTGAAGCCAGCGACCTAATATAATGATTTATACTTTCGTCATGACGCTTAAGTGAGTGCGAACTGAGGCTTTCTACTAAATCGCATTTTAATTTGTTTTTTATTACATTCGCTAAAAGTTGCTTTATTCTAAGCTCGCATGACAATAAAAATAACACCATAATTTAAAAGAATGAGGAAAATGTCTAGGTAAATAAAATTGTTATTGCAAATATTTGTTTATTAGAAACTAAATTTTAACTAAGTAATAGGTAAGTACAATTTTGTCGCGTTAAAATCAGGCTGAGTCTGTCCTGTGAGAAAAAAAATACGTTTTAAATAAGTAGACAAGCTTAGGTACGACTAGTATCTTATAGTTGTGAGTATAGTTTTCTTTAAAAGTAACAAAATTGGTAAGTTCCTTTTTATTAATGTTATTTTTCGTGCCTGTTTTTTTATTTTTGCCTAGCTTGCACTAGGTTCTATAAATAAACAAAAGATAAAACGGAATGGATTTTCTTGAAAGAAAAAAACCGGTTTACCTAAACTTCAACAGTTTACAATGTTTTAAAAAATGTGAAATCAACTAAAGTATGTGTTGTCAACTAAAATAGTAATCAGTAGTATTTTATGTATAACTGGTACAAACCCATATTAGACAAACACACCTGGTACGGCTTCAACGTTGTCCGTATAATCAAGGGATCGGCACGACTTTGGCTTATCTTATGAACTAGCGGCCCGCCCCTGCTTCGCATGGTTATAAAATATACATACCTTCCTCTTCAATCACTTTATCTATAAAAAAACGCATCAAAATCCGTTGCGTAGTTTTAAAGATTTAAGTATATAAAGGAACATATGGACTAATAGGAAGTGACTTTGTTTTATACTATGTACCTAGTGATTAGCATAAACGTACAGTAAGCAACACAGATATGTGACCATTTTGCAGTACCTCGTCGTATTTGGAGGGTTTAGAATATTATAACATGTTAATACTGTAGGTACCTGCATAGGAAATTCAATATATGTAGGTAATTCAATTTACCTATTAGATAATCTCGTATATGCGGCGGAGTATTATATCTCGAGAGATTACTGAGTAGCTTTATGTAATCATGGTGTAGTATAATTTATCTTGAGAGCACCACTCTGCAAAGTTAATCATACCACACACTTGGTACTACGCTTAAGTGAATTTAAACGGTTCACTTGCTAGAGTTGTGTGTAATTAATACTTGTGTCTCCTTAATTTGTTACTCATTTGTTTCAAAGTTTTATCGCTCATAGGGGGTTTCCAGAATATTTTTCAAAGGAACTGGTGTAGTCAATTTAAAATCAGACATGTGACATGTTGTCAATGTGAAATACATACATACATACATACATACATACATACATACATACATACATACATACATACATACACACACACACACACACACAGACACACATACATACATACATACATACATACACACAGACACACACACACACACATATACATACATACATACAGACATACATACATACATATCTTCACATCAAGTCCCTTACGGGATAGGAACAGAGTATCAAATGCCAAACTTCACGATCCTGGCAGACCTACCTGGCTTCCTGCACCTTCATTACCCTTTTCAGGCAAGCACGCCGGTTTCGGAGACTCTTCGGAAAACACCTGAGTGATCTGATCGTGGAATGTCAACCTAGGTCTCCACGGGTACCTACGTCCATTCACATTCGCATTATATAATATCTGTTTTGTCAATTTTTCATCTGTCATTCTTTTTAGAATTACATTTTACATAATGTAACGTGTAGTTCTCTTACTACTCTAAACATGAAAGGCATAAATTATTCGCAGTAAAACTGCAAAAAACTGACTTGGATTATCTACGTATCTAAATCTAATCTCTAATCTAAATTATCTACGTACTGAAAATTAGGTATTTTCCTCGATTTCTCTGGAATTCCATTATTAGATCCAGACTTGGTGGCAATGGGACTACCGTGGAAGTACGCTCTTTTAAATAAAAAAACATTGAAATCGGTTTAAAATTTACGGATAAACTTTTTCCTCCTCCTTTTTTTGAAGATTTTTAAAAAACGGAAAATCACCGATGATGCTTGGCATTTGAACGAGCAGTATTATCACGTAAGAAAGTACAAGCTACTAATTTTTCAACACAAGACCCTCAATAGGGAAACAACATCAATCTATTACCTAGGAGTTCCGTGCCAATGATGGATGCTTCTGTCGGATATAGCTTTGTGGTGACTCAAAATAAGACTACATCGACGGTTGTCAACGAAGTAAGACTTTACCTTAGCTATGGTATGTTACGTCATCTTGAAATACAATGACTTATTTTGCTAGTTAGAGTAGACATTAGTTTGTATAATTAAATCCTTTCCTCGATTTCTCAGTGACATCTGACACAACACAACATCAGATGTTGACTTGGCGGCAAAGAAACCGCCAAAAGCATGCTCTTACAAATAAAAAAGGATATTTTTAAAATCGGTTAATTCGTTCATTTGAAATTTCGTTTCTATCGGTTCGTTTGAAATTACGGAGAAATCGATTAACATAGATAAAACAGTAACATAGGAGTCGACAGTATAACCTCCTTCTTTTTTTCTAAGTCCGTTAAAAATATCAGTGAGTGCACTATTACGTATTATTTATTACTTCTGAGAAACTGCAGGTTCAAAAGTTTTCCATCGCAAGTTTAAACGGAAAACACAAAACATAAATTTATAACTATTTCACCTACATTACTTTAGGTAACTTCGATATAAGACTATTGGCTGCTGCCAACGAAAGAATACGCTGACTTGGCTCATGGTTTCTGAATATTATGAGATATGGCAACTTATTACTCCACAGCGAAAGAAGCGTAAACTTTCAAAAGCCAAACCAATTAATAAATTTTGAAAACGTGTCAAATTGAAATTATATAAAGTATTTTCACGCCCATGTCTCCGAAGAGATAGGCAAAGGCACAACCCTGCCTACAAAGGTACCCTACCCACAACTAGCAATGTGGTAGGTGAATTCATAGAAGAAGGCGTTCCTTTGCGGAAATCCATACATAAATCAAAATAAAATGATTTAATTTGGCTTTAATGAGATAGGTTATAAAGGTTGCGGCTATCGCCAACCAGGCACATATCCAATCCAAGCCACACTATTTTTATTAAAAAAAAATACGTTTTATATTATTTTTGTTGTCCGACCCGGGGATCGAACCCAGGACCTCAAGAAGTCAAATCCGACGCCGGATCGCTATACCACAGAGGCAAAATAAATTACATAAAAATATGACTATACAGTTGCTGAATATTTAGCAAATAAGAGTGCTTGGGATTGATTGCTCCTCGTGCCAATCTCTTAAAAATATGATGTTATTTCAGTTATTGCATACCTACTTTTGTAAAATGAGGAAAACAGACAAGCCCGTTAAATTTCTTTCGTCGAATTTTCTCGTGTGTGGCTGCTGGTCCAGTGATAGATCTTAGTCTATACATAGTATGAAGCTAAGTCGCTTTCCGCGTCTGTCTGTATGCTTATATCTTTAAAACTACGCAACGGATTAAGATGCGGTTTTTTTAAATAGGTAGAGTGATTCAAGGGGAAGGTTTATATGTATAATAACATGCTTCATATATTAGAGAACTACTGATAATTTCAAGATTTCTAATACGAAGTCGTAAATAAACATATTTTTTTGCGCTCGCATAACAAACGCTGGCTGAACTCTACGAGATAGATCAAAATAATGTACTAAGTATTGTTTACCTTAAAAAGGTCTACAAAAAAGTTCGCGTTGGTATATGTTTATCTCTTAGGGATAACTTACAATAACCAATTTTTATCCTTTATTTTTTACGAAAAATAATGGCTTATTTACGAAGCGATTTAAAGCAATACAGCATTAATCCTTATCTAATTAAGTATCTTAAGTAAATTTTACATTTAATATAGAACAATATAGACTTTTACAGCATGTAAATTAAACGAATAGTTTCGGAGATATTATAGGTTTAAAATATAGGGACATCGCGGTTGCAGCGGTACCGGCTGGCCGCGGTGCGTGCCTATGCCTATGCGCGGCAAAGCACGCGCCTTTTTTATGAGACTGTAATTTGCAGCGATCGCACGCATTTATCGGAGCTCCCTAGCGAGGAAAATAACAAACTTAATAAAAACGTGCTTTTCAGCGCGACATTTTTTATCTAAATTGTATTTACGTTCGTAATTTAGGCGGTATTAAAGTTAATTTTAATATTAGATTATAGTACTAATTAAATATTTTGACTTTTGCGTATGATGATTATATAATAAATTTATCATTAATTTTTTCAATACATATTATAAAACAAAGTCCCCCCCGGCGCCTGTCTGTCTGTCTGTTCGCGATTTACTCGAAAAGTACTGAACGGATTTTCATTCGGTTTGCAACAATAGATAGAACAATTCTTGAGGAAGGTTTTAGTGTATAGTAAGTTTATGTTTTGTACAAACTAACGATATAACAATGATATTAGTTCAATATGTCGACAAAAAATAAGCCGATCGGGAGCTTTCCTCGAAAACGCTGCCAAAACCTTTTGCGTTTTAACAAAACAATGTATGGTGGGATTTTTCCTCTTCGATAGATCTCAAAAAAAGTAAGCAGTAGTATATTATGTCTATCTAAGAATAACCCACAATAACAGTTTTTTGCGTTTACTTAAAACAGTAAAAATCAGTACTTTAGAACATATTTTTAACAATACAGTATTAACCCTTAATCAAATATATCTGTTAGATACGTTTAACGTTATGCGTGTAATTTAGATCAAAATTGCCTTTTACACTATCAGAAAAAAATAATAACTAATGAGTTATCAAAAAGCTAAAATCGCGAAAAATAAAATGCGCGAAATTAAATATCGTTGAATCGTAGCAAAGACATGCGCGCTTACTGCATCCATCTATATATCCAGATATACTCACAAACATTCGCATTTATAATATTAGTAGGATTTTTATTCTTGAATAACCGAAGCGAAGCGAGGGCGGGCGAACCTTTCGTATGGACTTTGTGAAATACAGTAAACTTGAAGGAAATCTTGCTATAATAAAGTTACAAGTAGCAACTACATGCGATTGGAGAGGGTATCATTGTTACGTAAGAAAATAAAAGGTAAAAGCTTGCCAACAAAAGTTGGCTATCCGGATACAAAATAGCGTCGATCTAACATTGTGCTATATGATTGATGTTCCTGTCGCATAGAGCCACAGACAGCTATAGAGCTTTCTCGCGATTTTAGCAGTAAAAATATTTCAACGGTTGCCAACGTGACAATGCTATTAAAGTATCTTGAAATATCGCTTTAGGTGACGTTGTTTAAAGCTACTACGAGATAATGTACTAAAAGGTACATAGACCGGTATAGTGTTCCAGCTTTATGTTGACTTAAACATAAAACTACCTGAACGATTGCCAATATAACAACATTTTGGCTTCACTTTTACGTTATCTGATTATGTCGTTCTGAGACGACACTTATTTACAATGCTTAATCCTATTGATATTATAAATGCGAAAGTTTGTAAGTATGTATGTATGGATGTTTGTTACTCTTTCACGCTCGAATGGCTGAACGGATTTGTCTGAAATTTGGAAGACAGATATATTGTGACCTGGATTAACATATAGGCTATTTTTAATCCCGATCGCACACCGGGTTTCTGTGAAAACGCGGGCGAAGCCGCAGGTAGCAGCTAGTAATACATAAGAATGTATCTGAATCGACAGACGTTGGCCTGTCTTGATTAAGAATATTAAATTAAAGTAACTTTGATCCTTCTGACAATAACCAACACAATACAAAAATAATTAGTGAAATGGTTTCATCCATTCAAATATAGACTCATTTTTAGGGTTCCGTAGCCAAAGGCTAAAAACGGAATTAACGAAATCATGTCAGTCTATCCGTCTGTATGTTACATACTTTATGAAACTCAATGTTTTTTTTATCAAATCCATTAGTGTGGGGTATCTATACGTAGGTCTTAAAAACTGATGTTTGAAGATGAAGATTGATGTTTCTACTATCATGAATAAACAAAATAATTTGCAAACAGAGATGCTTCCAATGTGATAAAATGTGCTTCCCTCTTTTACTTCTAAAGTAAGTCTTTTACTTCGTACAACCGTTTAGCATAAGTCATTTAATATCTCTATTCTCTCTGATATTTCACTCATCTCCGTGTTTGCTTACGTATTGTTAAGGGTGTCATTCGCGAACTTAGTGACATAAACCGCAACCTGTGAACCGCAACTACTGCATAGTGCATACAAGGGCAGATCCAGCCTTCGTGTCAGGGGGGGGGGGGTCACGTACTTTTTTTTTGTAAAGTAGCGATCAATAAACGGCTCTCCTAATTATTAAGAAGAAAACCGTGACCTGGAGACACCATAGATGTTGTAGGTGCGCCGTTGTCTTGTGGCCGAAGTAGGTATAAGTCTAATTTGCAAGTCGACCGTCTTCCCTACTCTTCGAAACGGAACATGACACTGTCACTATGGGCAAAAGGAAAAGGCAAGGCAGTGGATCCCTACCCTGACAAGTTCCAGCACATCACTACTAGCCTACTATCAGTGATCTTGTTCGCAATGACCCATTCGTCATTTGCTCTCCTCTAAGGAGATGCCTGGTAGAAAGGCAGATGATTTATTCTACATAGAAGACCTGAGCCTCCACCAAGAGTTGGTATAAATTACGTTCGGTAAGTTACGTGTCGAAATCTATGACACTTTTGGTCTAAGAATGTATTTCTCTTAGTTATCGATAGAGGCACTGTTCAAGGTTTTGATACAAAAAATTTTACAGAGCCAGTAGCGAGTATAGTAAACTTGAAGCCGTAAACTCATGGTAAGGGCTCTGAACCAATGCGGGGTAAAACTCGATTGAATTCGAGGTTAAGACAAAGTGGGATTCATATCTGATGTGATTAAAATTTTTATTAAACATAGCATTTTTGAGGTCAACCAAAGTTTTGTAATATCTCAAATTTAACTTAAGATCAGTAATTGTGAATTATAATTAAAATAATTGACATATTTTGGTCAACTGTTATAAACAAATAATATCAGTTTTAACAAAAAATATTTATGTCATTAACTGTTAATTTAAAATAGGGACCTATTAAGAAAATAGCTTGTCTAAAACTAACAAAAAATTCAAATACATTATTTGTTCTAAAAATGTGTGGTGATAAATATATTCCCTATGCCTTAAATCAATAAGAAATTACAAGGTTTCAAAGAATAACGGTTCGACGGAAATATATTGTTAAGTTACACAAGTTTCGTATTTTTTTTCTTTTTTCACAACCCATTAACGAGTGATGGTGTGACTGTGTGGCCTATTTTTGACTACTTTGAACCTTCTTCAACATTTTATATTTTTTTAAACTGTGTTAATTTTTTGAAAGCATTAAGTAAAGTTTGTTGTATTGGAAATCCGAATTTTTCAAAATTACACATTTTATCATATTGTAATAAACATACAAACGGTCGAATTGGGAAACCTCCTCTTTTTTTCGAAGTCTGTTAAAAATATATACACTTAATCGCCTCTATAGTTTTCAGGCATTTGCAAACATTTATTGCGACATCCAACTTTTAAACAACATATTTTAAAAAAGAGCTTCCGAAGCGTAGAGTTATTTAAAAGGCTAATTTCTTCTTTTAACGCGTTTTCTTGAATACGGAGATCAGAAATAAAAATGCTAGTTTTAAATTGCATATTTTTTTTAACCCCAAAGTTAGCAAATTATATGTAAATTTAATCAACACCCAGACCCGGAAATGCAGATATCTAAATGTTAATCATACAAATGCCTGCCCCCGTCGGGAATCGAACCCGAGCTTCACGGTTGATCGGTGTAGTTAGAGTATTCTTTTAAATTGGAAAATATTTTAATGTGTGAGTGTTTGAGGTTTTTTAACGACAGAATAGTTTCTTTATTTTTTTAATATTTCAAATGTACTTATATGAATTTTTTTGCAGTAGGTACCTATTTCCAGCAGCAAATTAAGTACTAAACTTTGTTTTGAAACAGGTAGTTTCAGAGTTATGCCTAATAACAATCCGAGATAGCTTTTATACTA
Organism: Calephelis virginiensis; assembly: GCA_002245475.1. Classification (NCBI taxonomy): domain Eukaryota; kingdom Metazoa; phylum Arthropoda; class Insecta; order Lepidoptera; family Riodinidae; genus Calephelis; species Calephelis virginiensis. The sequence goes on along the minus strand of NJDC01001728.1, from coordinate 45,674 downwards.
GTTCAATCGTCAATGACTTTTGTATTTTTTATGTACAAGTAGTAGGTATTATTAATATAAATCTCATACCGGATCGAATGAGCTATCGCACGTATTTTAGGACAAATAGCTATTTTTCACACTTGGAAACATGTTGAATAATATTCTGCTATTGATGCTCTAACCTGACTTTTGGATTTCTGAAAACTGGAAAAAGAACTCACGCGTGTAGCAACGCGAAGTTGCGGCAGGCTCGCTACACTAACCGTCAGTATATTATATAATCACTTTTTTTGCATGGGATAATTTTTAGCATAACATTTTTCAATATTATTGAAAACCCATGCCTACATTCCTTGGTTATTACTACAACTGGAGTGTTGTACATTTTTAGGTACCTAGCGATTTCGATAGTCAATGATATACCTTCGTGTGTACATAATATTTTTAGGCCAAGTCCCTTGCGGTGTTAGCAGGAAGTATGGAGTGCCTAGTATCACGATCTACACTGGCTTAGCTACTTTCACATTAATTACTCTTTTAACCTTCGGGTAACACCGGAACGACTTGATTATGGAATAGAACCTATGTCACCACTCACCTATATCCATTGTAGATTCACATAGTACACGCATCAAAAGGGCCTTATGTTATAATTTGAATTTTATAATAGTTTTTTTAAATTATTTCAATAATAATATAAATAAATAATTTTAATTATTGTGCTGGGAAATACTGTTCGACTCAGCTAGGACCTTGCCCAGGGGTATCCAAGGGGGGGGGTCATGACCCCCATG
>NJDC01001728.1:33372-44862 GCA_002245475.1 Calephelis virginiensis | reverse complement strand
TCCGCCCTTGACTGCATACGAAATGAATAAATTGCGAGAAATTCTTGCATATTGCAATTCATTCGCTTTTCAAGGATTTTTATAATATGATGCTGCTACGGAACCCTCCATGGGCAAGTCGGATTCGCACTTGGCCACTTTTATTATATATGTTGTATAAAAATGATGCTGAATAATAATAAAATCGACCAAGACGTCAAGATACTCGCGTTTCTAGTTGCGATTTTCGATCAGTTATATACGAGTAAAATAGTTGTTTTTGATGAAGTATCCTATTGAATATGTAGTAACATGGACGTTGCTGACTAAATTTGGGGAGTCGTTTTCCTTACTTGCTTTATATCTTCTGGATCTTACCCGGGGAGTTATTTATACGGTCTTATCTGTATGCTATGTCAAAGGCCAAAGCTACGATAGGTATTGCATAATATAAGTTAAGTATAAGTAACATGTAAGTATGCACCTACCTAATAAAAAATTCTCGCTGTTTAAAATTAAATTCCTGTTTACAAAATGAAAGCCATATTTCATTTTCTGAAGTTTTTTAACTTCATTACCTTTGTAACAAAAATAATTTGCTTCTACAATTATATTGTACTAATAATTAAATTTACATATAAGTTTTGACAAACAAATGTGTAGTATGTTTTAGTATCGTATATTAAAACTTTCATAAGCATTTAGTAAAAGTCAATATGTTAAATAGAAGACATCACGTTATTGCTCCGGAATATAAATAAAACTGTTGGTAGCAACTCGATTTTAATGTTAGTAATTTGATATAGAGTAATTTCTTTGAATTTTCGAATATTTGTGATAAATTTAAGTGGTTTTAATCCGTAGCAGCTAAACTCGCAAAAAGTTGTCTATGGTAAAAAAATCTTACTAACAAATTAGTTAAAGCAAATTAAAAGTGCTAAAATTATTGTTCTAAAACTCTAGTTGGGCCCTAGCTAAGATTTGCACCAGTGCCTCGGACTATGTAACTACGTCACTGCTTCATACCTATTTACGTTAGTTAGTGTTTGGTTTCTAACGACTTTGTACTTTAGTTTTATTGCTAAGATATTTTTATTAATCATCGAAAAATAAGTCGTCTGGTAACTAATCTAAAATTTCTTTATCTTTTATCTTAGATAATATTGGCCATTAGTCAGATATGTCACATTATCCATTGCGTAAAAAAATCATTGTGAACATGGTACTATGTCGCTATTAAACCGAAATCAGATATTGTAATTCTCATGAGCAATTTTCTACACAATAAATTCTGGATGTATTAACCTAATCTACAGAGACCTGCTCCAAAAACTTCACCTCTATAACCGTTATTTGTGGAAGCAAAGGAGAAGTCGGTTAATCGGCTGACAAGATGTGGAGCCTTCAAATTATTTACTATGCTTGTGACTAGGGATGGCAACACTGGTTTGGATCTAGAAAATATTCTCTGTAGATTAGAATACTAGCCAACGCCCGGAAACGTGTAAGTATTGCTAAAATTTCAATTTTTAACTACTAAGATAAAGTAAAGTAACTACTAAGCAAAAAGTGAAAAATTGATGAAAAATTTAAATTTGTCAGTAAAGTGTGAACAAACAAACAAGATTCTCTTGAAAATTTTTTAATGCGGAAGTTTTGCATTTGCCTGTCAAAAATGTATTACTGTCGTATGTTTTTTTTATTATTATTCTGTATGTTACGCGATTACTCAGCCAAACAGAAACCGATTTTGATGATTGCTTTTTGAAAAGGTAAGTCATGATTTCGAGGTGGTCCCATTATAATGTTGTATACAAAATTTATGTGGGACCGTCTCCGAATCATTAGCAGTCTCTCGAAAAAAAGAATAATTCCGCGACGTGGTACCTAATAAAATAGTTGGAGTCGGTTTTTACAATTTTACTATTTATGTTATACTAGCTGTAACCCGCGACGTTGCTCACGTCTTTAATGGTCCCACAGGAAAATTTTTCGAGATAAAAGCTAGGTACCTACAGTATGTGTTAATCCAAGTTTTTCCGTGAAGGAGTAACAAACAAACGAACATACAAATTTTCGCATTTGTAATATTAGTTATAGTTAGTAGTATTAGTATTGTAATATGAGTTAGGATAGTTTTCATCATAGACACTTAGTGAAATAGTATCAATGGACAACTTTTTATCGTATAGCATTTGCCTTTTTAAAATAGTTTTGTTATAAGTAATTTGCATTAAAATACATTTCCACATCTTAAACTTATTGTCGGATATTAGCTATAAATTTTTACTGTGGTGTAACGCTCGCTGACCGCATTCGTAACAGAGAACCGGGAAAGAGTGGGATTGAAAGAAAGTGTTGGTGTTAAAATGCGAAAGGGCATGCTCCGCTGGTTCGGTCATGTGGAAAGAATGACAGATGAAAGATTGACAAAGCAGATATACAATGCGAATGTGGATGGATGTAGGTACCCGGGGAGACCAAGGCTGACATTTCACGATCAGATCAATCGGATATTGTCCGAGAGTGGTGTCAAGAGTCTCCGAAACCGGCGTCTTTGTATGAAAAGGGTTATGAATGTGAAGGAAGCAAGACAGGTTTGTCAGGATCGTGAGGTCTGGCACTCGATACTCTCTGCCTACCCCGTAAGGGACTTGGCATGAAGATATGTATGTATGTATGTAAATTTTTACTTACATAGTGTAGAACCTTCTCTATCACCTCAGTCTCCAAACAAGAAAATAAGAAAAAAAAAATACCGCATCGAAATCGGTCCATTTCTCAAAAAGCTATGACGTCACACACACATGCATGACCGCGCACGCACACCAGACACGTCAAAATTATAACACTCCTTTGTTTCCGTAAGCGGTTCAAAACGCATGGGTATAAAAATATTTTTGTTGCTAATGCAACCCTACAATCGGCGCCTACTCGCCTGTCCCGTTCACATCTTCAGATCAATACGGAGGCTGTCTCCACCCCCGATCGTGCTAAGCCTATTTACTGAAATCCTTAGACTATGTCTCTATATAGAGTGCTCATTATCCAATGAAATTCAGTTTGTCAGATTATCTGATTATATTTATTAATATTTTTATATTACACCTCCCAATTCAACGTGCGTGTGTTGGTCCATGATTATGATTAGGTAACGCAATCACATCGCGCGCTTCCCGACGACTCCTTGACTTCCTAATCAGTAATAATTCTAATGAGCGTGGTCGAAGAGGGGAGGTGAGCACAGGTTTCTCGTAATTAAGGTACTGCATTAATATGCAAATTTCTTATAACTGCGGCAAGTTCGTATAACTTAAAAAAAAGACGAATTCATAAGCTCCGTATTATTGAATTAGATTTGTAATTTTTATAATTCACGAAAGTGATTTGTTTACGAAAGATATTTTGTTTTAAGCTTGAATTTTGCATACATAATTAAAAACCTAAAATGATTCGGTCAGTCATGAAATGGTTGAATAATTTGTGAAACAAAAATTAAAATACCCACGACTAGCCGAAGACACTAAGTCCCACAATGTGATAGGTGGCAAGCCTATCGCCAACCGGGCACATTTTCTTTTTGTTGCCCGACCCGGGATTTGAACCCGGAACCTCATGCAGTCAAGTCCAACGCCTGAACCGCTAGACCACAGAGGCGATCATCCCCATAAATATTCGTTTTTCAATGCTACAGACGCGTGCACTCTACATCATTAGTACTCTATGTAATCGCATTTCTGTAGTGGGATTACTATTTCCAGAGATGTATTTTTCTCATGAATATATTTTGTTAGGCGTGTTGTAATGTTACACTATTGTAGATAATTTGGAAAAAAAAAATTTATTTTCGTTCCAGATGAACTGGTAAGATGAATTGGCTATGTTATATTGCCATCATGGCGCCATGGCATGGCATCATGCTAGTCGTTCTAGTAGCTACAGCTGTGGCTACAATTTTAAGGGTACCAAGACTACGCGTCCAAGTTGAGGCTGTACTGTTTACTGTACGGTGTACTTGTTTACGGTTGTTAATACTTTTATTGAGATCATACTTTTATACTTTTTGAACAACATTATTTAAAAAGTCGAGGCCAAATATCTATATATATATATATATATCGAACCCGGGTCCTCAAAAAGTCAAGTCCGACGCCGGACCGCTAGACTACAGAGGCGATAATAAATAGCATTGAAATTAAGCGCAGAATATTAACATTATCTTTGGACCTTAGTGGTCAAAATTTAAAAATAAAAATACGTACATAATTCTGAAAACAATTATATCGTAACGGACTGTTGGAATGTTTTTGAACAAAAAACCCAAGTAAATATACGAAAATTCGTACTCAAGTTACTAACAGATACTGCAACGAATTTAATAATGATAAGTATTAATTATAAAAAAACCTCCATTACGAATCCAACTCGAGTCTTGCGAATAATCGGTGTTGTTCCTACCCTTAATGTGAAGGAAGCCAGGCAGCTCTACAAGGTACTCGATACTTTCTGCCTATCGTGTAAGGACCTTGGCGTGAAGATATATATGTATGTCTACCTACCCTTTACGATACGCTAACCTCTACACCGGAGTAGCAATAACAAGCATCAACAATACACGAATAACATTTTGCTTTGTTTGAAGTTGAAAAAATCGGAATAAATGATATGTCATTTTACAAATTGCAGCAAACTTGTACCGATATTGTTACGAAACACAGTTTCCATGTTCTTGGCTCATTGCCTCCGTTTCTAAGTTTTGGGCTTCGCGTAGCTGATGGTCCATAAAATCTTGACTGCTTTTATTACAGCATTGTATTGAATAATGTAATTCCAGCGATTCTGTTTTGCATGTGTTCGTTTATGCTCGGTACGTATGGTAAAAATTGCAAAATGCGGTAAATCATTACTTCATGACAACTTCTATGATCGATGTTTGGTAGAATTCCATTGTAATAAATAAATATCCCTGGACAACTTACACACATTGAATTTAGCCCCAAAAGTAACCAAATTATATTCTTGTGCTATGGATGCTAGTCAACGATTCTAATACATGGAAATACTTAATATACCAGAATAAATTTAATAAATGCCGGAAATGCAGACTAAATGTTCATCACACAAATGCCTGCCCCCGTCGGGAATCGAACCCGAGCCTCGCGGTTGGTCGGTGTAGTTAGGCGTGTACGCTAGCCACTCGACCAACGAGGCGGTCAAATGTAATTGTAGACGTTTACGTCTTTGTTTTTTTGTAACTTAATTTCAAATGCCTTTAAACGTAACAGATTTATAACTTGGCAGCTGGAGTTTTGGCGCCATTGAGAGAAAAGATGGTCGAAGTTTTTTTCATAATTATTGAATTTCGTGGTAATATTGAGTGAAATTAGTCAATTTTGGTGGCATTTTGTACAATTTTGTTCAGTGAAAGTGCACAAAGGAAATAATCATAAAGAAATTAGCGTATCGTATATTTCCTCGTTGCCGCCAAAACTCATTACATGAGCTTGTGTAAAAAGGCCACCGTTTTACCCAAGAGCCTGACATGACTTACTGACGACTTATGACTGATGACTAATTAAAATTAATTGAAATTGATATAAAATTTGATGCAAATTACTACTTGACTAATGGCTAAATACTAACGTGAAGGCCAAAGCTTAAAGAAAGAAAGAAACTTGGCAGTTTATTTTTATTTGATGATCAAGCATACACGTTTTCTGATGACACAAAGTCAGTAGATAATAATTAGTTTAATAAGTATTGACATTGTATATCACATTCTAGCATATCAATAAATCCATCCACCCATCCATTTACATTGAACACCCATGATTAAATTTATTTAATTTAATCAATTTACTACAGGTTTTGTTTAGGTCTTGGTCAACGGTACTAATACATTAACGTACATACATAGATGTGCTATAATTGACCGACTCCCATAACACAAGGATTTAATTTAACTTTGGTTTTAGGTCGATTTGTGTAATTTGTCTAGGAATATTTATTTATTACTAGCTGTTGCCCGCGTGGTTCCACGGGAACGTTTTGTCTGGGTAAAAACTATCCTATGTGTTAATCCAAGTTATGTGTGTGCCAAATTTCATGAATATCAGCATATATATGGTTTTTGCGTGAAGGAGTAACAAACACGCAAACATACAAACTTTTGCATTTAGGTTTAATATAAGTACGATTTATAGATTTGTGAAGTACACAGTTTTAAAGTATACGCGAATAAAATACAAGGCAATGTAGCTACTTGACAACCACAAAATAAGCATGAAACAGGCTAAATCTCGTTATGTGATTTATTTTCTTGATTTTATATTTTTTTTATTAATAACACTGTTCATTTATTTTTTCTTCTTCACCCGAATACAAGAATAGCTTTTGTGCTCGGGCGGAGAGAATGCGATCATTTTCTAATGGTTCATCCAAATACTTAGACATCACAGAATGAGTAAGATGCCATTCTGTTCCAGTCAAGTTGCTATTTGTAGTAAGATTTAATGCTTTCGGGAGTGAACTTGCTATCTGGTTTCCAGTGTTATCTCCATCATTTAAATCTTCTAGCAACTGAGCCATTACCGTAGGGTCCTTATCTAAAATCTCAGGACACGGAGTCGGTGTATCACACTCAGTTTCATTAGCGGTATTAATTTCACTTTGTTCGCTATTTCGAATCATGTTAACCGGAATTCTTCCCCGACGATCCATTTTACAGAAAAAATACACTCGACTTAAACTAAACACACCTCACAGTTAAAAAACCATAGCAAAACTGACTTTTTTAATAAAGTTGGTCGGCTTCTGCAAAATAAAAAACGGTTAAAAAATAACATGATTTTGTGCTATATAATGAATTTTTGTATCGGAAACAAAACAATTGATGATAACTATTTTTTGCAGAAAGTGACAATCGATGTGGTCGCCTTCTACAAAATGGGAATGGAATTTAATTCAATGAAAATTTTATTGCAGAATCTAGCCAAACAAATGGTCGGCTTCTGCAAAATTCAGTACCTATAAATAATCGATAATTTAGGCAGCCATCGACTAGGATGGTTTCCTTTTGCATCAAAAAACAGTCAAAACTGGTAATGGTCTCATTTGACAATTTAATATCTCAGGACTGAAACAAGCTACAAGTTTCTACGTAAGAGCAGAATGTGAAGAAGCATGCATCTAGGTCCGTAGGCAATATACCTAACTCAATTTCGCAAAAATCGGCTTTGGTCGCCTGCTTAACACCGCTCAATTTGCCGTAAACAAATTTAGTGTTGTCTTGAACCAAGAGATTCAAATAACAGTTTAGCTAAACAAAATTAACACGTGGGTATGTCCCGTTTATCACTTGAGGTGAAAAGGAGCAAAAAATTTAGGACAAATCGAGAAAGTAATGAAAAAATATACGTAGAACTAATAATTGAACGTTAAGTTGACAAGTGATATTACTCCCACATTGTTGAACTTCATGGTTTTTCGAAGTTTGACATTTTACCGTTATAAGCTTGATAGGTGCATTGTGATAGATTTTTCAGTTTCGTTTGTTGCGTTCTTTGTTAAAAATATGAGTTTAAAAAAACCAAAAAAGATATGGCGAGATCTCGCAGCTGAGCTCCGAATTCTACGATGAGAGATTTTCTCAGAAATAATTAAACCTTACATGAATATAATTGAATCGGAAAAAACTGACACGGTAAAACAGAGTGATAAGCATAAAGTGTGACTTAAAATTACTTGCACATAGCAACTAGTTTATAGGGGAGATGGCTTGGTTTCTGAAAAGGATTTGATGTAATAGACATTATTATTATTACGTTGGTACTTAATGTGAGACTAAAAGCAACAAGTAAAATAGTTATTTCATCGTCGTTGTGGTAAATTTTAAGTAATTAAAACACGGGCAAACTTAAAGAAATTGCACAGACCTGTCGGTATTTCGTATCAATTGTGATAATATCTGTTGAATTGAAGTACTTAAATATAAAGCTGTATTTTTTGTGAGACAAAATTGTCATACAAATTTATCATCAGAGAGACTTCTAAACAAATCACTTCTTTCCGTCACTTCCCGCACACTACATACATACATATCTTCACGCCAAGTCCCTTACGGGGTAGGCAGAGAGTATCGAGTGCTAGACCTCACGATACTGACAAACCTGTCTTGCTTCCTTCACATTCATTACCCTTTTCAAAGAAACTCGGATAATATCCGATTGATCTGATCGTGAAATGTCAGCCTTGGTCTCCCCGGGTACTAATTGTTGTTAATTGTAACGGCCTGAATCTACCAACCGTAACTTCACAAATTCTCCATATCAGTAAAACTTGCCGCACACTAATTGGTCTATTGATAAAATCTACATTTTCTTTATCATCGCCAGAGAAAATATCCGAACAATCCATTATTTAACATGCACGTTTTTAATCGTAACACAAAATATCAAGATCGCTGAGAAGCGACAACTGACAAAAGCAATGAACAAAAACCCTCACTAAACAAAATTAGCAGCGCTAAACATGATCGAGGAAGTGTTTAACTTTGACAGATAGTTAAATACGTTTACCTTGATATTAGCTATACTCTCTCATGTACTTGCCTTTCTTTCAGAGTGTTGTGACCTTTCAGCATGAGACCAGGTTGAACGGGAGACAGGAGACAATTCGATAAAAAATACAACGAAATAATAAAAAGAAAGTTAAGGATTAACAAAAAAGTAATACAGCGGAGATAACTTAAAATTTAAAATTTACCGTTAATACCTACATATTATACAACTAATTTCTGACGTTGGCGGATTCTTATTATTAACCTCAGGTCCGCTCAGGGCGGGTAGGTAATTTTCCCCCTGAGCTGGTATGGCGTGGGTACGTGCTTATCATCGAACACACATCCCAATAGACGCCGCATATAAGGCAACACGATTCTGTCAACACATAAGTGTAATTGTTCTAATGTAGCTTATTACTTAAAAAAATATGAACAGTACCGACCAGGTTTGTGACCTGTAAACATTGTAGTGTTATTGTATAAAAAGTAAAAAAATATATATAAAATGACTGTTTCTTCAATTAAATGGTACGATAAAGACAGCCGGACTTCAAATTCCTGAAAAGATGGTACAACTTTCCGTAGGTTAATTAAAAATAATAACTTTCATAATTACATTTTAAATTATTTGATATATATCGGAGTTCATTATATACTGGTCAGTCACTGTTCGATGCGTGTTTATATCCTTTTCTTACACATGTGATTTTCAAGCTATCACTTTCGTTTGCATTCAGCTAGTGAGGAACTAATGTGCAAATCTATTTTATCGATAAATTTAAGCACTGACAGAAACAATAAATAACTTCTTACTCTGTGTACATTTCAGTTGGCCTCTGGACAATTACTCTTTTTTATGTGAGAAGTCAGCGAACAAGCAAACGGCTCTCTTAATGGTAACAGATAATCATGGCCTATAGACACCATTGATGTTACAGGTGCATTGCTGTCCTATGGTCGCAATGTAAGGCCTATTGTGCACATCTACTGGCTTCCCTATCCTCCGAATCAGAATGTGACACTGTCATTACAGCAGCAGGAATGGTTAAGGCGGTGGATAACTACCCAGGGAAGTTGCTGCACACCACTGTATCACCAGTGATCTTGTTGACAATTAGCTGTTTTACCTGAGCTCGCCTCTTACGAGGTGCCTGGCAGAGGGGCAGGTGATCTATTTTAGTCAGCGGACCCGGACCAACACGATAGAAAACTGAACTTCTGCGGTAGAGGGCTACAAATATATATACATAAAAATAGTTGAGCCGATTTTATTGAACTCTTTTAAGTGCATTAGGTGGTTATTTGGGTGATATAAATTCAACACTGTTTCTAATAGAATATCTTGGGGTCAGTATGTCATAAAACTTTTAAAGGGCTGGGACAATTTTTAAACTAATTTGTTTACAATATTTCAACGATATTCTGTAGTTCAGGTGGGAATTACTTGAATGAATAAAAACAATTCAATTTGATACAAAATACATAAAATTTACTCGTAAAACTAACACCATTTCTTCTTGTTACACTATTAATGGCATTGCCCTATCTGAGGTGGATTCTATTAAAGAATTCGGTATAGTTTGAGATAGTAAATTGATATTTATTACACACATACAGAATGTAACCAATAAGGCGCTCAAAAATTTGGGATTTATTATACGTAACAGTAAGGAATTTCGCAATGTTCGCACTAAGAAGGTTCTTTATTACAGTTTTGTTAGAAATAAATTAGAGTACTGTAACGTAGTATGTCGCCCACATTTTTTTTTTATTAAGATTGGAAAGAATACAAAAAAGGTTTGTTAACCATTTGTACTATTGTCTCAAGCTTTCAGCTAAATTTTATTCTTACAAAGAAAAGTTAAGTAAATTAAATGTGATTTCACTTGAAAAGATGCGCCAATGGCTTGATGTAGACTTGTTTTGGAAATTAATAAATTATAAAATAGATTCTTCTGAATTATTGGAAAGATTTGATTTTAAAGTACCTAGGAAAATACCACGTAAGCCAGTCACCATTTTAGCTCCACCTTTAAGAAGAACCGTTTTTGGCGCTAATTCACCTGTGCCACGCATTTGTAAAATGGTTAACAAATATTGTGGTAACTTTGATGTTTTATCCGATTCAAAAGTCAAATTTAAGAAAAAAATATTATGTGAATGCATAATATTTTTTTCTTAAATTTTTTGCATGTTTCAATTAAGTAAATATTTATTTTTATTTTTTAATCAATTTCAACTTTTTTATATAGTCAAGTTATATGAATTTATCAATAATAATTGATGGTTAGTGTAAAAAAATAGATGTGTGAGTTTTATATTTCATTGGTTATTTGTTGTTTTTTATATGTGTAAATTAGATTATTGTAACAACTGTTGGTAAGCCTGATTAATAAAATAAATAAATACTTCATAAAATAAAAGGCATATCGATAAACTATATTGTTCGTATTAAATATGTCTCATCCCTAATCTTACATATCTGTTTATAAATATGACGTGTTGTCATTACAAAGGCCAATAAGAAAGCAGTTCCAGCAGTTCGAGACAGATATCACTGAGTGATTTATTTAATTTATTATTTTATATTATTTGGTATTACCATTATAATTAGTAAATACTATGGGGAAATTTTATAATTAGTTGGGATATTAATTATTTGGGTAATGTAACGATTCTACTTCGTTACATCCATCGTGTAAATGAGAAAGAAGCCTTTACATTACAGGTAGCAATATTTAAAAATGACAATTGTTCTTTGTTAGGAGTGTTAATTAACTCCAGCAGTAGTCATAGTTAAGAGCCTATCACAGAGTTATATACCAAACACGGAGACGTGTAAGCAGCCCTAAATGAAACCAACCCTACCGTGTTTTTAAAGGGTATATTGATTTCAAGCCACAATCTAGATTGGTATAAACATTAAAATATTTTGATTAGCCATTCTATTT